>PVJS01011863.1:0-44916 GCA_004027185.1 Glis glis
TTTTTTTTTTTTTTGCGGTACTGGGGATTGAACTCAGGGGCATTCTACCTCCACGCTACGCCCCCAGCCCTATATTTTTTTTATACTTTTTATTTTGAAACCGCGTCTCACAAAGTTGCGGTGGGCCTCACTAAGAGGAGAGAGAGAGAGAGAGAGAGAGAGAGAGAGAGAGAAAGAGAGAGAGAGAGAGAGACAGCTAGAGAGCTGAGGCTGGCCGCGAACCCGAATCCTCCGGTCTCTGCCTCCCAAAGTTCTGGGATTACAAGCATGCACCACCACGCCCGGCCAAGTCAGTGTTACTTTTTTGTAAAAAAAAGAAAGAAAATTAATAGGATGTTTATTTTTATTGAATTTAGTCTGCAGATTAATTTTGGAATTATTTGAATTTTTAAAATTTCAAGACTTTTATTTCATGGATGTATATTTCTCCCATTTATTTAATTATTTATTTTGTTTTTTAAAATATACTTTTCTTGGTGAATTATAATCATACATCATAATGAAGTTAAGAGTGATAGAGACCGACATCCACACAACACTTGGTGAGCTTCCCTCTGGATCCCACCCACTCCCTCCCCTTCCCGGTACAGGACATTGATCTTGGTATTGATAATCTCATGTATGTACACAGTGTCAGTTGAAGTATTTCCTTCATCAAGTCTCCCTCCCCCAACCCAATTCCTACCTTAGACTCCCTCCATTACCCCACTGGGGTTTCTTCTCCTTTATCTGGAGTCCCTCTTGTATCCCAATTTCTCTCTAGCTTCCACAAATGAGAGAAAACATGTGACCATTTTTTTTGTGACTGGCTAATCTCACTTAGCATAAA
Source organism: Glis glis (assembly GCA_004027185.1). Taxonomy (NCBI): domain Eukaryota; kingdom Metazoa; phylum Chordata; class Mammalia; order Rodentia; family Gliridae; genus Glis; species Glis glis. The sequence continues at coordinate 830 of PVJS01011863.1, forward strand.
ATTCTCTGGTTCCATTCCTTTTCCTACAAATGACATAATTTTGTTTTTCTTTATGGATGAGTAGAATTCTAATGTTTTATATCCCATAATTTCATAACCCATTTATCTGTTGATGGATACCTAGGCTGGTTCCATAGTTTGGCTATTGTGAATTGTGTTGCTATAAACATGGATATGCATGTATCATCACTCTAATATTCTGGTTTCAATTCCTTTGGAAAGATATTCAGGAGTGGTATAGCTGGGTCATATGGTAATTCCATTCCCAGTCTTCTGAAGAACCTGCACACTGATCTCCATAGAAGCTATACTAATTTGCAATCCCACCAACAGTGTATAAGAGTTCCTATTTCCCCACATTCTCACCAGCATTTATTACTGCTTGTAGTGTGTGTGTGTGTGTGTGTGTGTGTGTGTGTGATACTAGGGATTGAATCCAGTGCATTCTATCTCTAAGATACACCCCCAGACCTATTTTATTTTTTATTTTGAAACAGGATTTCACTAACTTGCTGAGCCTGGCCACGAACTTGTGATCCTCCTGTCTCAGTCTCCCAAGTACTGGGATTATGGGCATGTACCACCATGCCCTGCTACTGTTTGTATTTTTGATGGCTACCATTCTAATTGGGGTTAGGTGGAAACTCAGTGTAGTTTGGATTTTCATCTCTCTTATTTTATGTGTTTGTTCTGTATCCTGCAGTTTCATTAACTCAGTTCCAAGTTGACTAAATGGTTTTATAGATTCCAAAGGATTCTGCACATGAAGAATCAGGCCATCACTTACAAAAGGAAAGTTTACATATTTCTTTAAAGTCTGGAGATATAAGTAATATGTATTTGAACTATAAGATTAGGGTCAGAAGGACAGAAATGGAATTCTACTATTATTATTTTAATATAGAAATCAAAGTGGTATAATAACTTGAAGATAAAATGTGGTAATTTGAGGATGCATACTTGATTCTAAAGTTATCACTAAAATAAAAAATATAGTTGATGAAACCAAAAGACCAAAAATTGTGATTATTTAAAAATGTACAGTGGATCTAAAATAAGGCAGAAAAGGCTAACAGAAAAGGGAGCAAAGAACAGAAAAGATGAGCAGAAAAGAAATAGTAAGGGTATTGACTTAAACTGAAATGGTAACTTACGATCTAACCAGGGGTTTGCAATATTTTTTTCAGGGAGCCAAATAGTAAATATTTTCATCTCTGTAAGCCAAATGGACTCTGCTGCAAGTATTTGAATTCTACCAGTGCAGCAGAAAAGCAGCCATGGATAATACATAACTGAGTAGGCATACCAGTGTTCCAATAAAACATTAGTGGCAAAAAATGAACAGGTAAGGTTTGGCCCATGAGCTATAATTTACCAAACCTTATTCTAAAATCCCAATTAAAAGTCAGTGATTGTCAGATTGCATTTTAAAAATAATGAGAAAGACTATACTTTCTGGGATCATTTCTATAGCATGTTAAAAATAATGAGAATGATCTGTATGCTGTTCACAAGAAGCACATTTTAAATACAAAGACAATTAGGTTAAAAGTAAAATGATGACAAAAGTTATAACACGAAAACACTAATGAAAAGAAAACTTCAATAATTATATAAATATCAAAAAATGTTGATTTCAGGGCAAAGTATATTACCAGAGGCAGAAAAAGTCATGTCCTATAAAGGTTAAGTCATCACAAAGACATAACAATCCTATATATTTATGCACTGAATAACAGGACTTCAAAATGAATGAAAAAAATGATAAAATAAATGGAAAACATAAATCCCCAAATATGCTTGGAGCTTTTAAAATACCTTTCCTCAAAAATTAATAGAACAAAGGGCAGAAAATCATTAAAGATGGAATACCTGAATAAGATTATTAAACAACTTGGCCTATTTGACATTCATAGAAGACTCCAAGTAACAATAGTGGAATACAAATTCAACTCAAAAGTACACCAAACAAGATAGACGAAACTTTGGACCATAAACATCCAATTCATACAAGCTATGTTCTCTGAATTAGAAACCAATTACAAAAGACCTCTGAAGTTTCTTCTGGGAATAACAACAACAAAACCCCCACAATTTTAAATGACCCATGGGTCAAAGAAGCAATCAAGAGCAATTGGAAAATATTTTGTAATGAATGAGGAACACAATGAATGAATGGAAACACAGTCCATCCCTTAGAAGTAAATTCACAGCACAGAGTGATAGAGCGCTAAGTACTTAACAAAGAAGCAAGGTCGCAAATTAATGGCCTTGGTGTATTCCCTAAAGAAATAGAAAAATAAAATAAAGTTTATTCCAGAGTGAGTGATAAGAAAATTATAAAGATCAGACACAACAAAAATCTAATAAACAAAAAAATAGAAAACAATAGTTAAAATTAACAGAGACAGATGCTAATTCTCTGAGATCAATAAAATTTATTAAAAACCTTTGTCAAATTTACAAGGGGAAAAAAGGTAAAAACTTCTGCATTATAAGGAATGACAGTGGTGTCAACACAACAGATTCCCTGCCTATTTAAAGTACAATAAAGTACTGTTCAGAAATGTTATAACAATATTTCAATCACCCAGATAAAGTGGACAAATCGCTTAAAAGACACTAACTGCCAAAGCTTTTCCAGGAAGAAATAGATAAACTGAGTATTCCAGTGTCCATTAAATAATTGAGTTGAAAAACATACCATAAAGAAAATTGAAGTGCAGGAACAGATGAGACTCTGCCCACCCTGTCTAACTTTCCTGATCCTTGGGGTACCTGATTGGCTTCTGTTGATCCGTGCTGCCTGTGAGTAACAAATTCCCTTTGCCTAGCTTTTCTGAGTCTTCTCTTTCACCAGGTGAATGCAATTTGTAGAGATACTAGGGCTCTTTTTGCTCCCCTCATCTGTCTTCATGGCATGGGGACTGCTTTGGAGGCTAGGTCTTCTCAAAACCACCGTTATATTTACAAACCTCTGCAAAATGATACTAGAATAAGTGAGTTTAGCAAAGTTGCAACATAGGACATCAATATATAAAAATTTGCTCTATTACATATTTATTCTAGCAATAAATATTAAGAAAATTTAAAAGTAGTATTTTCAATGCAATAAAAATATGAATCTGTTTGGGATGAGAATAAAATATATTCAACATCTATATATTTAAAACTAAACTGCTGACAATTTAAAAATCTAAATAATGGTGAGATTTTACTATGTTCCTAGTCCAAAGCACTCAGTAGTAGGATATTAAGTTTTCCCCAAAGATGTCTCCAGATTCAGCACACAATCCTAATTCAAATCCCATTATACTTTGTTGTAGAAATTGACACTGAGGTTCTAAAATTCATAAGAAAATGCTAAGGATCTTGAATAGTTAAAATAAGTTTTAATAAATAAATTGGAGGGCTAGCAATACCTGATTTTTGGAACTCAGAATAAAATAACAGTAATCAAGAGGAAGCAGTTTGGGCTTAAATATAGGTAAACAGATAAAATAACACATAACAATAAATAACACATAAATAGACCTACATATATATGGACAATTGAGTTTTGGAAATTATGTGAAGGCAATTGAGAAGGAAAAGGTACCTTCTTTCAACAAATGGTTCTAGAAAAACTGAAAATACAAATAAATGTTATGTAGATTAGCTATACAAATTAGTTATATATATTAAAGTTGAAAGAGCTATAACATTTTTGTAAGACTAAGAGAAACATAAGATATTCTGGAGACATTTGTGAATATTGAAGAGATTAATTCACCATTTTATACACCAAACTATGATAGTTACATTTGGCAATGCATTCATGCCAGAGATGTCTACATATAATGTCTGGATTTGATCTATTACATATAAATTAATAATCATATTGATTAACTTTGGTATAAGAGCAACATCCTTCTGATATTCTTTATTGGGTCATTTATTTCTTAGCTTAACAAACTACTGTCATTTTCATCTAATCTTTGTTTGTTTGTTTGTCTTTTGTTCAACCCAGGGGCATTCTACCTCTGAGATACACTCCCAACCCTATTTTATTTCTTATTTCTTATTTTTTTTTGCAGTACCGGGGATTGAACTTGGGGGCATTCTACCTCCACGCTACGCCCCCGGCCCTATTTTTTATACTTTATTTTGAAACCGGGTCTCACGAAGTTGCAGAGAGCCTCACTAAGGAGAGAAAGAGAGAGAGAGAGAGAGACAGGGAGAGAGAGAGAGAGAGAGAGAGGTGAGGCTGGCCGCAAAGCCGGATTCTCCAGTCTCCACCTCTCAAAGTACTGGGACAAGCGTGGGCCACCACGCCCGGCTTTATTTCTTATTTTGAAACGGAGTCTCGCTAAGTTGCTGAGGATCTTCCTATGTTGTTGAGGCTGGCCTGGAACCTGTGATCCTCCTGTCTCCGCCTCTCAAGTACTGGAATAAAAGGTGTGCACCACCAGATCTGGCTCATCTAATCTTTTAAAAGTGTTTTTAATATACCAAAGCATCACATTCATTTGATAATCACCAAAGAGATAAGATGGCAATCATTTTATAAAACTCCAATTTGATAAAAGGGGAAAAAGTTTTAAAAATATAAGCAATAGTTATCTTTGTGATTTCTATAAAAATGAATAATGAATTTTGATGTTATAGCCTGATACAGACCCACTACTTTGTATGGCTACTTTCGTTCTCCAGATGGGGAAGGTTATGCGCTCATATTTTCCCCTTCTGTTCCAATGAGGTGTGACCGTGTAACACAGATCTGATCTATGAAATGCAATCAGAAGCCTACTGAGAACTTTTGAGATGGGATTTGCTTTTCTTAAAACAGAAACGAATAGGTGGAGATGGTGCCATGCTTGTCTGCCCTGTTTTGAACAGGCACATGAAGCCTAGGGCTGCTACAACATGCGATTATGACAAAGAAAAGAGAAACTCGATGATCCTAGGGCCACTCTTGTTCGGCATTGGTACTGAACTCACATGCTGCCTACTTCTTTATGTCCTCATTCATGAAAATAGTGACTGCCATTTCATTTCATTAAGTCATTGTGAGTCAATACTGATCCTTAACAACACTGATGCTGATATAGATAGCTAAATGTATTTTTTTATTTTTTTTAACATGCTTTTATTGGTGCATTGGAGTCTTACATTGCAATGAATATCTATTTGATGTTATCATACATGCACACAGCTCTTAGTGTTCCCCCTGCCTCCCCCCACTGTATGAAGTACCAAGAATGATGTTGGTATATTTTCACATGTACATATTGTTTATGATAGTAATTCCATTAATTCACTTCTTTCTTGCCCTTCCCCTTCCCTTGTACCACTTCCCTTGTTCCGCTGAGTGTTCTCCATTATCAACCAGAGTCCCTTGTGTGACCCTACTACTCCTTAGGTTGCACATATTAATGAAAACATATGTCCCTTCTTTTTTTGTGATCGACTGATCTCGCTCAACATAATGTTCTCCAGATCCTTCCGCTTTCTTGAAAATGATGTTATTTTGTTCTTCTTTATTGCTGAGTAGAATTCCATTGTGTGTATTTCCCACAATTTTGTAATCCACTCATCTGTTGATCGACACCTAGGTTGGTTCCATAATTTGGCCACTGTGAATTGGGCTGCTATGAACATGGGTATGCATATATTACTGTAGTTTTCTGATTTCACTCCCTTTGGTATGATACCTAGTAATGGTATAGCCGGATCATATAGTGGGTCCATTCCCAGTTTTCTGAGGAATCCCCACACTGATCTCCATAGTGGTTGAACTAGTTTGCAATCCCACCAACAGTGTAGAAGAGTCCCAATTTCCCCACATCCTTGCCAACATTTGTTGTTGTTTGACTTCTTAATGCTTGCCATTCTAATTGGGGTCAGATGAAATCCTAGAGTAGTTTTGATGTTGAACATTTTTTCATGTATCTATTGGCCATTTGTATCTCTTCTGTCGTGAAGTGTCTATTCATTTCAGTTGCTCACTTCTTGATCGGATTATTTATTTTCTTAGTGTAAAGCCTTTTAAGTTCTTCTGACAATATACTTTCGTTGTTTATTTCGAGCTGGCTCTTTCTTCTCTCTCTCACTCTTTCTTTTTTTCTTTCGTGGTACTTGATATGGAACCCAGTAATGCTCTACCTCTGGGTTATACCCCCAGATCTTTTAATTTTTTATTCGAAAGAGGGTCTCACTAAGTTGTTGAGAGCCTCCTGAAGTTGCTGAGGCTGGCTGCGAACCTGCGATTCTCCTGTCTCAGCCTCCCAAGTACTGGGATTACGAGTGTGCGCCACCACACCAGGCTGGGTTGGCTCTTTCAATGAGCATTTATTTTTTATTTGCATGACAATTCTGGTTAGATTCATGCTGCTCATGAACAGCAGAAAAGGCTGTGATTTTCTAATGAAATTCACAGCATCAAAGAGCAAACAGGTTAATTCAGGTCAGTGGAATTAGTGTTACCAAAATAATTCAGCATGCTATCAGACATTTCTAAGCTTATTAGATAAATTTTCATCTTATTTAGCTAGTGTAGCTTTCATTGTATCTAATATATAGAGAAAGGGAACATACGGGCATGCTAAGAGAAGTATCCTTAGAACAGAAAGAAGAAAGAGTATTACTGAGGTATGCAATTAAAATGATGTATATGTTCATATATATTCTGTTCCCTATACAATTTTCCTTTCACTTTATAATGATTATAATAATGAAATAAATCTCTACCCTAAAAACTTCATTTCCCAGGCTTAAAGTATTAGATTTCTAAAAATAATTAAACATATATGCTATATATATGAATAATATGCATAAATATGTGTGTTATATATAACAATGATGATGATAACGGAAATTTATTGAGTGCTTATTATTTTGGATGTTATTGGAAGTGTTATTCGTGTATATCTATGAATTTGTATAACATACATGTATGTATATATGGACATATACAACTATATATGGAGATATAGATATATCCACAAACTTAAAAACCAAATAGTAACATTATTTCCATTTTACATATGAATAAACTGAGCTACATATAGATTAAGTAACTTGCTCAAGTTCACAGAGTTTTAAGTCCCGGGGCTTATACTTAGGCATTTCACCTCCAGAACCTATTGGTTTGTCTTGAACAATGAACACAGTGTTAGTATTTATCTCAGTCTGAGAAAACATATTCTTACTTTCTTAGTGACTTCCTAAGGACACAGACAACTGTAATTTAGCTCTTTCTTCCTCCTTGTTTTTCTTCCTCATTCCCTAAATTCATTGCTTTATTCTTCCCTTCATCCTTCCCTCCCTTCTTTCTTCTTTCCTTCCACCATAAAATACTGGAAATCTCAAATAAATTTGATAAATATCAAGATTTTATTGTTTTTAAAATACAGGAGGAAAAGAGAAGCCACTTGTACTAAAAAACTTAAATTTGCTAATCCTTCACAAAGAGTGGAAGAAAAAAATCTACTCTGACTCTATAAGAAAATAAAAATCCTGTCACTTAAATTTTATTTAAAAATGTTGAGGCTGGGATATTTTCTGGAAGATGAAAAAATAAGGACCATTTTAGAGCAAGAAAAAAATAGGTGGACTTGAAAGTCAAATGGCGAAATTGAGAACCCATGAGGAATCTCACTATTGGGTACTAATAATAAATGAATATTTAGTGTTTGAATGCAGTCTAGAATGGAGAAAAGAGAAAGTTTGTACAGTGGGCGTAATAAAGTTGTTGGTGGCCTAATATGTTGCAAGTGGTTTGTCACCTGCAGCACTGCATTCTTTAAAGACGTCTAACACAAAAAAAAATCTCCCAAGTGAAGTTATTGACTAAAACCAGTTCCACAGAACCAATTAGTATCTTACACAGGCTGCCCTGCAAGGCTTATGAGGCCATCCATCACCTGTCCATTTAACTATTTAGCATTTGTTGCAGCAATTTGTCACTGTGTCACAAAGCTAGCATTTCAGAATGGGAGTTTTTGGTTGAAAGAAATCTCACTCAGATACTGCAGATATTTCTCATTTAATAAGACTTACAGAAGATTTATGTTTCTATTATATTTAACCTTAAGCATCTTATCTCGAAGGTAAGGTTAATTTCTTGTACTCCAGGTATTTCAAATTTAAATCAATTGTTTTATGTGAATTTAAAAATACACAAAATAGAATTATTTTAAATTTCCACTATTAAAATTAAATTATTTTAAATTTTCATTACTAAAATTCTGAGCACCTACACCATAATGCAACTTATCTCCCAGCTTCATTGATTACGATTTTTATCATTTTTCCAATTCAGTCATTTGCTTTTATATTCATTTCCTCTAGCTTTCTTAATGAAGTATATTGTATTTACCACTGAATGAAAGAAAAATATCTGCATTGCTTTTAATATTATGCATTCCAGCTAGACTTGGAATTCTAGACATATTTGTTGGTGAAAATATTACTGCAACATTTCAATTAAATCCCATAATTTACAAAAAACTGTATGCCCATTTCTAACACAAGGTATTAATTATAAAGCTCGGCTGTTGATTACAGATCATAGCTGACTGCTCAATTTTTCTCTCATAGAATGCCAAGCAAATATTCCAAATAGTTAATTTGCAACATGCTGGCTACTTGGTGTAGAGATAATTGATGAGAAACACAGAGCCAAGGACTGGGGCAAAATATAATTTGTAAAATGGGTCCATGTAAAACAAGAATTGTAGAAAATGATAAGTTCTACCAGACAATCTTCCAGGCAAGCAGGCATGCTATTACCTTAGGCATGCCAATCAAATGAGAATTATTCAGGTGTCTAACCTTTATATTTTATTCAAAAATAGGATGCATCTTTTACTGGGGAAAACAGATATGTAGGTGGTCTCTTTTCCAGCTACCTTACAGGTTCACCTGATTAAGATTTTGAATGCAAAAGAGGCAGGCAAGATGCTGAGGATTCAAATGCCATCTCTGCATCTGAATGCCATGGAGCGGCTCCCATGGCATTTCTCGCAGACTTTGGATGTGTGCTTGTCACTAAGCTCAATCGGAGAGATAAAACAGAAAATGCAAACTCCTGTGGGAGGAGAGCTGAGTAAAAAGCTTTCCTGAAACCCTTAGAGTAATGCGTTCTGTCTGTTACCCAGGCTTCAATCAGCAATTTCATCCCTCTTACCTTCTGCAATGCAGAGTTGACATGGATGGATATTAGGTTGGAGTAGAGAATGCACAATATAAATGTATATGTATTTGTGTGCACACATGCACACATGTGAGGACCCACAAGCTAATCTGCATTTTAAAATGTTGCAAATTCTATCATCCATACCCATTCCAGATAATGTGTGCTGTTACTTAGAAAATGGACTTGACTAGTAAGGTAGCCTTTGGAGAGTAGAATAAAAGAAAGTGGTTTAAGAATTATAATTATATAAATATATGTACATATCATGTACACATAGTACATTTCTAAAGTACATTTTGTAATTCTTATTTTCAAAATGTTGCTAAAAATTACATAATTTCACAGAGATAATTTTCCATTAGTAAATTTTCAAGATGTTTTCTTAAGGACTTGTCATATAGAAAAAAGATACCTGGTAAGATTGTTTATCTGAAGTCCTCATTGAGGAAGGGCTAAAAATTGGTAGACAGACTGAAATATATAACTCAGGGAAGAACCAATGCTCAGGAAATTTTCGAGGAGTTGTCACTTAAGAGTAAAAGCATTGGAGAGAAGAGAGGAAAACAGGAGGGTGATAGACAACTGAGCTAATAATGAACTGAGGGAAAGTGAATTGAAATGTCTTAGACATGTACAGAAACTGCAGTGTGGGGAGGGCATAATGTGTTGATGGCCAAAAGAAGGAGTCACTTCTGTTTTTTTTTTCTCTTCTGTTTTAGGTTATGCTGTTGCTTTTGCCTTTGCAAAATTAATCCCAGTGTGTAATTACTAGATGGTTTGATTCTCTGATAAGCTCCCCAAGTTACAGTAAGCTCAAGAGTTGAATAAAAACAATGGATCACTCTAAATCAAGTCAGCCGGGCGTGGTGGCGCACGCTTGTAATCCCAGTACTTTGGGAGGCGGAGACCGGAAGATCCGGGTTCGCAGCCAACCTCAGCGTGCATGCGAGCGCGTGCGATTGATCTATCTCTCTCCTCTTTCTCTCTCTCTCTCTCCCTCTCTTTCTCTCTCTCTCCCCCTAGTGAGGCCCTCTGCAACTTCATGAGACCCGGTTTCAAAAATAAAGCATAAAAAAAAATAGGGCCGGGGGTGTAGCGTGGAGGTAGAACACCCCTGGGTTCAATCCCCGGTACCGAAAAAAAAATCAAGTCAATAATACAAATGCTGAGTAATTTCTTAATCTATTTTAAGCATAGGACTTGGAAACATTATTTCATTTCACATGTTTTATCAGATTCACAGATACAGCAGCTACACAGAAGTTACTTTTGAGTAGAAAGTACTACCTTTGTTCATTACAAATTAATACTACTACTACTACTAATAATAATATAATAAGTACTTCCTACACTCAAGCAATGTGCTTTATGTATACTAACTCCACTCCTCTTCACTTTCTCTAAGATTTAACAAATTGGTTAATTAGTACACTGGTTTCACAGGGTGAGAGTTAGGATTTGGGTCCAGAAAGGGCTCTATTGTCCATTCTCTCAAACACTAAGTTATACTCTTCTTACACGCCAACAGTACTTACAGAAACAGGAAGAGAAACTGCTATTTATTGAGTTCTTTCACTTTTACATGGTAGTCAATTTGTAAGTAATACCTCATTTGATTCTTCTCAAAATCCTGTGAATTCTATAGTCCCCGTTTACTTAAAATAAAGTAACTAATCAGTGGTATCAGTGGTTATACCACTTTTAAATGACAGAAGAGAACTTCAAACCCAGATTTGTCCAACCTCAAACTGAAAATTTGACCATTGAACAGAGTACTATTGGCTATACAAAACTTTTGTTTCATTTTTAAATCCATCTGACCTGATAGTAGTAACTGGAAACTACAAGTAGTATAAGTTAACATGTTGATAACTTTATTGTCCTTATAGTGACAGAAAATTTGGGGGCTATCTAGGCACATATCCTCAAACGAAAATATGATTTAAATTGTGTACTATAAGCTGTTATTTTGGAAATTTGGGTTAAATTGTGGAAGAAAATAAACACAATACAAATGTAGATATTCTTCCTTGTTATGGTAGTCAACTTGGAGTGGCCATCTTAAGCTTCCTTTAAAAATGTTCAAGAGCCGGGCATGGTGGCGCACGCTTGTAATCCCAGTACTTTGGGAGGTGGAGACAGGAGGATCTGGGTTCACGGCCAGCCTCAGCTTGCTCTCTCTCTCTCTCCTTACTGAGGCCCTCCACAACTTCGTGAGACCCGGTTTCAAAATAAAGTATAAAAAATAGGGTCGGGGGTGTAGTGTGGAGGTAGAACGCCTCTGGGTTCAATCCCCGGTACCTCAAAAAAATTAAAAAACAAATAAAAATGTTCAAGAAAGAATGTTTGCAAGATTTACTTACATAATGAATATATAAGCATGGATATAAAGCTATTGCTGTAGACATATCAGTAATATTTTAAGGAAAGTCAAATGAGAGCTCCTGAGAGCTTGGATTCTCTCTGATGCATAATATCTCTAGCACTAAAGTGCCTGCAGAGTCGAGTACATAATATGCTTGAATTCCCTGTGTTAAAAAAAGAGGGAACAGTACAGGTGTGGCGCAGCACATGGAAATAGTAGAAAACATCAATTAAGTTACCAATTAAAATTATGCTGGGTAGAATTCCATTGTGTGTATTTCCCATAATTTTGTAATCCATTCATCTGGTTTTTTTTTTTTTTGATGGACACCTAGGTTGGCTCCATGATTTGGCCACTGTGAATTGTGCTGCTATGAACATGGATATGAATATATTACTGTAGTTCTCTGGTTTCAACACCTTTGGAAAGATACCCAGGTGTAATATAGCCAGATCATATGGTGGATCCATTCCTAGTTTTCTAAGAAATCTCCACACTGATCTCCATAGTGGCTGAACTAATTTGCAACCCCACCAACAGTGTAGAAGAGTTCCTATTTCCCCACATTCTCACCAACATTTATTGTTATTTGACTTCTTGATGATTGCTATTCTGATTGGGATTAGATGGAATCTCAGTGTAGTTTTGATTTGCATCTCCCTAATTGCTAATGATGCTGAGCATTTTTGTATGTATCCATTGGCCACTTGTATCTCTTCATTTGTGAAGTTGCCCATTTCTTTATATTTTTTAGTGTAAAGTCTTTTAAATTACAAAATTATGGGAAATACACACAATGGAATTCTACTCAGCAATAAAGAAGAACAAAATTATATCATTTCAAGAAAATGGAAGGACCTGGAAAACATTATGTTAAGTGAGATCAGCCAATCACAGAAAGTGAAAGGTCATGTGTTTTCTCTAATATGCGCAAGCTAGGAAGTAATTGGGATACAAGTGGGACTCCATGTAATGGAGGAGAAACCTCAGTGGAGCCAGGTAGGTGGTGTAAGGGAAGGGGAGGGGGAAGACTGAGGTTCATTAATGGAAATACTACCATTCATTATGTGTACATATTTGAATATACCAACATCAATCTCAGTACTCTGTATTGGGAAGGGGGAAAATGGGGAGACGGGGGGGGGGGCACCAAATGCTGAGCGCATGTATGCCACTGTCAACATGATTTACATTATTATGTGAGACTATAATGTACCAATAAAAGCATATTATAAAAAATATTCTGGAAGTTCTATTTGTCTATGAGGCACTTTGTTGGGTGGGGGCAGGGTGGGAGTGGGATAGAATTGTGAGAGGAAAAAAAATGTTCAAGGCTAGTGCCCTAATCTCTTAGTAATAATCACTCTATTCTAGAAATCTGGTGATTTGTCACAGTATTATACAATGGAGACACATTAATATTACTAATTAGGTAGTAGTATCTATATAGAATGGTTTGTAAATAAGACTCTCAAAATTCCTTTTGGAGAGAAGCAAGGAAAAAAGTGCTGGGGATGATCCAAACATAGAGAAACTTGCACGCGCGCGTGTGTGTGGTGTGTGTGCGTGTGTGTGTGTTTGTGTGTGTGTGTTGTGTGTGTATGTGTGTGTGTGTGTGTGTGTGTGTGTGTGTGAGAGAGAGAGAGAGAAAGAGAGAGAGAAAGATAGAGAATGGCTTATATAGGTGAGGAGGCTTTAAATATCAATGTTTTCCCCTTCCCCTATAAGTAACATTTGACTTAAGCCAGAGCTAATATTGTCAAATGAGCAAACATTCATGGATAAATGCCTCACATCTGGCAAAATGAAGTTAGCTGACATTTACTTGGTACAAAGGATCAGGGATTAAATCAGGCAGAATCTCATAGGATCTAATATTGGTATATTTTTCATTCAGTTTTCTAGTTGTTTTTGAAGAAAAGTAGGAAAATTTGTTACTATATAGGAGGTGAAAAGGGGAAATCATACATTATTTATATTTAACTTACGTTTCTTATTTATGTCAATAAATACATATTATAAAAACAATGAAAAGTACAGACACAAAATGTAAATAATTTGGGAAGTGAATGAACATGTAAACAAGGAAGACAAAATAGCTACAACTCCTAAATTAAAAAATAAATATTCTTAAAGTTTTGATGTTTCTCTACCATAATGTCTATATGTGGATAGAGGGATAATAGATATTGTAAAAATAAGAAAAATATACAGAGAGAGAGAGAGAGAGAGAGAGAGAGAGAGAGAGAGAGATAGGCTAGATAAAATTACATCTATGCACAAACATATTTTGCAAAACCAAAATCAAATTATATACTTTTGTGACATGCATTTTATTGTAAATATATCCTGAACATTTTCTTAAATCACTTTATACTTTTATAAAACATTCTTAATTGTTGCATAATAGTACATAATAATTATTTTACCTTTCATACAAGATGCCACTGAAAGATGTAAGAAACTTAACAAATACACTTTAGAAAGATTACATCTTAGAAGATGCAATGTTGCTTTAAAATGCATGTCATATTAGAGAAATTGTGTTAGTAATCCCAACAGACTAACTGAAAGATTAGGGAAGAAAGGATGATGAGGCATCCGGATAGATGTACCTGGAAAGAAAGGAACAAAAGTTAAAAGGTTGCTTTTCTGGAAGAAGTCATATGAGATTGATCACCTCAGTTGATACAAAAGGAAAATCAGAAAAATAATAGGTGATATTAGTGAAAAGTATGGTTTAAATAAAAAATGATGTAATAAAACAAATAAGAAGAATCAATAAATGAGATGACATTAAATTAAATTAAAAAGCAATGGTGACTATCAAGTCTAAAGAGAGCCAATAGAATGGTAGAAGATCTTTGCCAGCTATTTCTCTGATAGAGGATTAATATCTAGAATATACAAGGAACTTAATAAATAACCCTAAAAAATAAATAACCCAACCAAAAATGGGCAATTGAACTCAATGGACACTTCTCAAAGGAAGAAATCCAAATAGCCAATAAATAAATGGAAAATATTCAACATCACTAGCATTCAGGGAAAAGCAAATCAAAACTACACCAAGATTCCATCTAATTCCAGTTAGAATGGCAGTCATCAAGAATAGAAATGTTAATAAATGCTGGCAAGGATGTGGGATTGCAAATGAATACAGATCAGTTTGGAATTTCCACAGTAGACAGGGAATTTAACCATATATGATCCAGCTATACCACTCCTGGGGATCTCCCAAAGGAATTGAAGTCAGAATATTTCAGTGGTACATGCATATTCATGTCTACAGCAGCACAATTCACAATAGTCAAAATATGGAACCAGCCTAGGTGTCCATCAACAGATGAATGGATCACTAAACTGTGATATATACACACAGTAGAATTTAACTCAGCAGAAGAACAAAATTATGTCCCTTGCAGGAAAATGAGTGGAGCTAGAAAATATTATGCTAAGTGAGTTTAGCCAACCTCAGAAATTAAAGATCATATGTTTTCTCTCATATGTGAAGCTAGAGAGAAATTGAGAAACAAAAAAAGACTAGATAAAAGAGGAGAGATACCAGTAGAATAGTGGAAGGGGACTTGTGGAAGGAAGTAGGGAGGGAATATGGGAGACCTGATACAGGAAACAATTCAAACAATCCTATGTACATTTGCGAAGCTCTCAATACCAATTTCAATATTATGAACAGGGAGGGAGAGGGAGCAGGGTGGAATCCAGAGGTAAACAGACTGGGTGCTATGTGCATGTATGTTTCTACCACACTAAACCTCAATGTGTATGCACCAATAAAAGCATATTTTAAAAAAGGAGAGAGGAAAGTGTCTAGGAAATGATGATTTAACATGATTTCAAGGACAGACAGAATAAGGATAAATTTTTCAAATGCTAGGAAGGATATAGGTTATAATGAAGAGGTGAAGTTTAAAACATATAAGAAAAAATTATGGAAGTTTTTTTTTTTTTTTTGCGGTACCAGGGATTGAACGCAGGGGTGTTCTACCTCCACGCCACACCCCCGGCCCTATTTTTTTATACTTTATTTTGAAACCGGGTCTCACAGAGTTGCGGAGGGCCTCACTAGGGAGAGAGAGAGAGAGAGCTGAGGCTGGCCGCGAACCCGGATCCTCCGGTCTCCGCCTCCCAAAGTACTGGGATTACAAGCGTGCGCCACCATGCCCAGCTAAATATGGAAGTTTTAATGCATAATATTATGAATATCAATAACCCCCAAACTCAACAGAAGAATTAGAACATCATTAGAATTATTTGAATGAGCCCAAATTTTCCTCCTTTATCCTCAACTCATAGCCAGAACCAGTAAAATAAAATAATTATCAAAGATCTCTCATATACTCCCATCCCAACTTGACAGCTAATTTCCTAACAAGTAATTTTACCATAGAACTACAGACTCCCAAATTTTTTGGCTTACCTCTTCCTTTTCAGACAAAATAAAATTACAGTTTTGTCTTGTATATGTATTTTTCAATACCTTTGTGAGTAAAATCAATTCTATGCCCTCCCAAAGGCATAGTTCAGACTAGGATGAACAGTAGCCCATAATAATCCACCACAACAGTTCTATTTTCTGAATATTTTAATTTTAATTAAATGATGTTTTATTAAATATTTATTTAATTAAGTATTTTAATTTAATTGTGTTTTTTTCTCCAAATATGCCAGAGATATCCTGGCATGTCAAAAATCACTGAATATAGGAGACATTTGAATCCAATTATCATTCAGGCAACCAAAATCACTCCCAGCACCTCAAGGCCAATTAATAAAATCAAAGCCTCATTCAATCACACTCATTTAAAACCTTGGTCCAATTTACTATTATAATTCATGCTCCTGAGACTAACTGCATATATTCTCAGACACCTGACCAATAAATTTATAATGTTTTGTGATTATTTTATAAGCTATCTTTCCATGAAGTACATATTATGATATTTTGTCCATACAGTGATTCATTCTGATTATAACAATTAACAGGGGGCAAGGAGTAGTTGGTGGATGTGAGTCTTGAGGAGAAAAAACAGGCCATTACAAAATCTTTCAGGCTAGGGTCCATAGACTGGAGAAAAATTCATTGGTAATTGTTATTCTCATTCTCACAATTCAATTCATCCAATTCCTATCAAACATTCATATTACAAACTTCAGGGTCCTACTCCATATCAAGTAATTTCCTTATCTTAACACAAGGGATTTTGCAAAGTTTTATAACTCATGTGTCACTTTGAAACCTACACAATATGTGTTGGGGTTTTTCAAACAGCAGTACCACCTTCAGAGCGAAGGAGAAATGGGAAGAGGTCATGATGGGATCTAGAACCTCAGTGGGGCCTCCCCCACAGAGCTAGAAACAAAGAGAGAGCATAAGCTGTGATATGAGGCAGCCTTTGCTTATTTATTTTTAATATACCTTTACTGGTGCATCATAGTGCTGCTATAAACATGGGCACGCATGTATAACTATAATACTATGATTTGAATCCCTTTGGAAAGATGCCCAGGAGTGGTATAGCTGGATGATATGGTGGTTCCATTTCCAGTTTTCTGAGGAATCTCCACACTGATCTCCATAGTGGTTGTACTAATTTGCAATCCCAGCAAGAATGTATAAGTGTTCCTGTTTCCTCACATCTTTACCAACATTTATTGTTGTTTGTATTCTTTATGATTGCCATTCTAATTGGGGTTAGATGGAATCTCAGTATAGTTTGATTTGCATCTCCCTAATTGCTAATATGTTGAACATTTTATATATGTTTATGGACCATTTATATTCTTTAGGGAAGTATGTATTTTTTTTTCTGTGGTACCGGGGATTGAACCCAGGGGCGTTCTACCTCCGCGCTACACCCCCGGCCCTATTTTTTTATGCTTTATTTTGAAACCGGGTCTCACGAAGTTGTGGAGGGCCTCACTTGGTAGAGAGAGAGAGAGAGAGAGAGAGAGAGAGAGAGAGACAAGAGAGAGAGGAGAGAGAAAGAGCGCGCACGCGCGTGCCCGTACGCTGAGGCTGGCTGTGAACCTGGATCCTCCGGTCTCAGCCTCCCAAAGTACTGGGATTACAAGGGTGCGCCACCACGCCCGGCTGGGAAGTATGTATTTGGTTCAATTGCCCATTTCTTGATTGGGTTATTTTTTTTTAGTGTAAAGTCTTTTTAGTTCTTTGTATATTCTAGATATTAGTCCTCCATCAGAGAAGTAGCTGGCAAAGATCTTCTGTAGGCTCTCTCTTTAGACTCTTGATGATTTCCTTTTCTGTGCAGAAACTTTTTAACTTAATGCTATCTCATTTATTAATTATGTTTTAATTTCCTGACCCTTGGGGGGGTCTTATTGAGGAAGTTTCTACCAGTGCCTATATGTTAGAGTGTTGGGTCTATGCCCTCCTCCAGTAATTTCAAAGTCTGTGGTCTAATTTCCAGGTCTTTGATCCATCTTGAGTTTACTCTTGTTCAGGGTGAGAGGTTGAATTAAAGATGATAGAATAGCCAGGCATGGTGGCGCACGCTTGTAATCCCAGTACTTTGGGAGGCGGAGACAGGAGGATCCGGGTTCGCGGCCAGCCTCAGCTCTCTCTCTCTCTCTCCCTCTCTCCTTAGTGAGGCCCTCCGCAACCTCGTGAGACCCGGTTTCAAAATAAAGCGTAAAAAAAAAGGGCCGGGGGCGTGTGCGGAGGTAGAACGCCTCTGCGTTCAATTCCCGGTACCGCAAAAAAAAAAAAAAAAAAAAAGATGATAGAATAGAGGAAGGCAGTATACTTCAGTTGCTCTGAGACTCAGAATTGTACCAGCAGTAAGACTGCTTATTGGAAAAAGAAGAAAAGTAGTCAGAACTCCGCAAAAGAAAGACAGTCAAAATGTAGTTGAATTGAAAGCAGCGCAAAGAGCAGAGGACCAAAAAGAGCTCCGTGTATCTCAACTGTGGAGCAGAGAGCTGAGGTGGGAGCCATCTTGGCGAGGATGCGCTGGAGCTGGTAGCTACCAAAACCCAGCAGTCCTCATAGCCTTTATTTAGATACCAGAGGAAAGGGATGATGAAGAAGAAGTGTTTTAGCTCAGAGTCTTCATCATAGCCTCAAATCATCCACTGGTCTTTCTTACTGGCTAAATATACCAAGAAGCCAGAGTATGCATGACTGGCTTTTACAAAGAAGAAGGTGAGACATTGTAGACAAATGTCCTAGAATAGAAATCTCCCAGGTTTAAAATCACAAAATAATGTAAAATAGTTGAACCAGTTTGGCCTTCCTCTAACTTCATAAGAGTTCTTGTGGCTGAACATTGTTGCCAACATTTTGCTAATCTGGAGGGAATGAAAGTATGTTTTCTCTCATATGTGGAAACTAGAGAGAAAATAGGAGACAAAAGGGATTTTTAGATTAATGAGGAGAGAGAAGAATGGGAGTGGATTGGGGGAGAGTGATAAGGAGGGGAAAAAGGAGATCTGATAAAGAAATAATGTTATGTCCATATATAAAGGTATCACTACCAATCTCACAAATATGTACAGGAGGAGGGAGCAGGATGAGATCCAGAGAAAAACACACCAAGCGCTGTGTGCATATATGCCTACCTCACTTTAAAACTCACTATGATGTGTGCTTCCAATGCACTAACATAAAAAATTTAAAACAGAGTGTGGTCTAACGGACACTTGAATTTTTTTTCAAAATTTGAGCTATCACAGTTCATTTGAAAAATGTTGGAAAAACCCTTTTGAAATGAGGAAACCAAATATTTCAGAAACTAGGAGATTTTCTTAGTCACTTCTATGATAGCAAGTCTTGCGATGAAGAAAGACGATGAAGCAAGTATTCATGTAGGAAGTAATCTAGTTTCTGGCATTATTACACAGTTTTGGATATGATATTCAAGTTCAAGATAATGATGATTAGAGAAGACATATATGGAATAAAACAGACATATTCAATCTTTCAATGCCAATTGGATATTCACTTTATTGGAAATTAAGCAGCTTTCACTTGAAGACATACCAACTGGAGGTACAGTGTTTTCAGAAGGAATCAGGTTCCATTGAGGCACAATATTGGGATAAAAATGAGTAATGACATAGAGGGTGTAGGGAACATTTGTATTGTGTTTTAAAATAATGATTATAGAATTATCTGTATTGCTTTGTTTTACTTATGTTTCTGGATGATTTGAATCTATCCCACCCCCAAAAATATATTTTTATAATAATTTCTCCTTTTTGAGCTCTTAAGTAATTTTTCAGGTTGCATAAAATAGTTTTTAGGTTAGATAAAAGAATAAAAAGGTTAATATGCTTTCATTTCATGTATTTATTTGAGAATAGTCAGAAAATGAAATTCTTGGATAGATTTTCATCAAAACTATGTAGGTTCAAAAAAAACCTATGTAGGTGACTTATTGTTTCATATATGCCTTTGTTTAATATTATAAGTGATACTATTAAAGAAAGCCTTCATTGTTTTATTCTTTGTGCATATATTTGCTTTCTTTTCTTTTTTAAAACTTTGTGCTTAGATTTTTATAGAATTTTTTCCCTAATCTTGAAATTTAAAGATGGTCATTGTAATTTATATAGACATTCATTGGTCTACTTCCATTAATCTTTCCTGGGACCCTGTTGAACTCTTTCAGTCTGCAGACAGGTTGCAGTATTTGACTTTTTTCTATTGTATTTTTTGCTATAGCTTCTATTCCATTGTGCTCCCAGGTCTCTCTAGGGAGCACCAATTATCTCTAGCTTTAATTCTGTTCTTGGCGTTCCATATATGCCCTCTCTGCCTGTTATTTCATCCCTTTGCCCCATCACCCTGTTTTGGCACATTTTTAAATATTACTTTATACCCTATCAATTCTGTTATTCCCTTTTCCTAAAGTATGAGATTTTCCCCTGATATTGCATTTAATTTCAATATTTCACAATCTCATCCATCTCTGTTTTATTTCAATCTCTCAGCCAGAATTTTTGTCATACATCTTTTGTCTTATCGCTCTGCATTTCATCTCTTATTAGAGTGAATTCAAGTTACATTGAATTATGTTGAAAACACTGACAGATATATTCTAACATTTATTCTTTTTAGTTATTTCAAGATTTTTTCAAAGCCTCCTTTTATCTTATACTTGAATGATATAACCATCTTTTTTTAGCATTGTAAAATTTATTCCTAGGCTAAAATTGAGATTTTTTTCTTCTCTGTTTGATAGTATTAATAATGGAAAGATCTAGTCAGTGGTATAATTTAAATCAAATAGTAAAGCTCTTCTGGTCTTCTCATCTTCCAGATTACTATAGAATATACATCACAGGCTTAGGCATATCTTAGAGCCCTGTTTCAAATGTTCAACACATATAGGTTGAATAAAGGGGGACATTTGCCACTTTGAATATCTACGGTGATATAGCAACCCTGATTTTTACCTGAATATAATTGAGGAATATGCCCACCCATATCTGAAGTTTTAAGAAATAAGAATCTAAATTTGAATTAAACAAAGCAGGAGCTATGCTATAATTGTTTATATATTAATAATCTTCCATCCTTTTAAAATTTATTTCTCTTTTTTGATATCACAATCTTATCTATATATTTCAGTCCCTTTTTCTGATGATGGAATCAAATAATAAAAACTATAAAATCAATATCTTATAAACATGACATTTAATATTACAGTAAAGGTACATTTGGAAGATATTGAGAACTAAAACAATTTTTCATCTCCTCCAGGATGAATATCAGGGTATGGGACCAATGGAGGACAGAAAACTGATACATAAAGAGTCATGTCTTAAATAATTCACTAAAAGGATAGAGAAGTCCTGGAGGTGCACAGGTGCATAATGACATATCAAGCATACTCGGTGATCTTTGGTGTACTCGTGAGAGATAACACCCCTTTTGGACATACAATGGGTGCAACAGTTCTAGGTAGCTCATATGTGAACAACTATATCCTACAATGAGGAAGAGAGTGTGTTGGCTGATAACTCTTTATTATATAAAAAAAAAAAACATTTCCCGAAAGTTCTCCAGAAAGGTAACACGGGTCAGGGTTTGGTCCTATTACATATATTACAATAAGAAAGAGAGAGTGTGTGTATTCAGCACATTTAGCTTTGAGAGGAAAGTCAGCCTCTACAACAAGGAAGAATGACATACATTCAAGCCATGGGGTTATGTCACATACAATCAGACAAGAGTATGTGTTCTCCTGAAACCCAAAGGAAATTCTCAAAACACATTCTCTTACTGTGAACCTCCATTATAGTTGAAAGTATTTTTAAAAATTCCAAAACAAAGAGAATGCTTGAAACTGATTGCTAACAAATGATTCTACAGATTGGAGTACAGGTTCTTCTCAGTGGTATGGCAAATATACTAATCTATTCTCCTTGAACCAAATTTTTGGTGCTACCTGAATTAATATATCTTTAAAAAGTCTAGGAACCTTGAATTACCCCTCAAAATGTATTCCCTCGGATTTAATTTTTATGACCAGAATAATATAAGATATAGTACAGGAAAAAATAAAAAAAATATTAAATACAACACTGCTCCTTTGTTAACTATTACCACTAGTTCTTGTTTTTGTCATTAAATCATATGTCAGATCCAAAGACTCCTTACCATTGTGTTACATAAATATCTCCTAAGTCTCACCAAAGCAGACATGTTAAGCAGGAGAGGTGGGTGGTGTAAAATTGCTTTCTCATTTCAGAGATGCAGCTAACTGAGGTTAGTGTGGAAAGAACTGAGAACATAGTAGCAGAAGGGCCCATGTCTCTGTGTTTCCCTCTCTAGGAATAATAAACCTGCAGCAAAGGTAGGCTATTGTGTCCATCTTCTGTGTTGGCCGACTTTATAGTTTGTCTGCACATCCTTTATGTTGCTACTTCCTGTTACCAGCTCTACTCCCTGCTGTGTTTCTGTTCATTTTAGCCACTGATCAAATTATAATATATAGTCACTATTTTCCAATATTGCATTTTATTTGGGGAAAAACTGAAGTTCAAATCAAAAGGCTTCCTTGTTTCCATAGTTCACTACAAATCAGCAACTTTTAATGACTTCTGCTTACATGTTCCCTAGTAATTGCTTTAGAACATTACTAATTTTTAGGAGAGGGATTACTAGTCATTCAAAAAGAGCTGAGAAGAGCAATTTCACAGAACCTCTTTATTATCTGAATTGTTACCACTTTAAACCCACTAAGATATCTCAGACTTTCAAATTCATCATTTCAAAAATCTGCACATAGGATTTCTGCTCTGCAAAAACTGGCCCCTTCCACAAGGCTCCCTATCTCACCGAGCAGCTCAAACATCCAAGTTTCTTTCTCTTCCTTCTCATGAATCTCACATATCCTGTCCATCGAGCACTGGAAAGTCAGGTACTGATTTTCTTTTTTTAGACCTATCCATTTTTCCCTTATCTTACTGTCATTCATATCATATCTAACATGGACCACTTTGGACCACTTCAATAGCTTTTTACTGGCTTTTCCATTTCCTCTCTTGATCACTCCAAACTTGATTACTAACCCAACAGTCTGAATGACCACATGTAAATGATAAAAATGTATTCATTTTTTGGGGGGGTACTGGGGATTGAACTCAGGGGCATTCTACCTCCGGGCTATACCCCCAGCCCTATTTTTATTCTTTATTTCGAAACAGGGTCTCACTAATTTGTGGAGGGTCTCACTAAGTAGCTGAGGCTGGCCACGAACCCGGATCCTCCTGTCTCAGCCTCCCAAGTACTGGGATTACAAGTGTGCACCACCACATCTGGCTTTATTCATTCCATTCTTAAAACCACTTAGTAGATTCCATCACAATAGTATAAAGAATAGGTTTACAACAGGCCCCACAAGCCCCTATTTCTCCTTTTTTTCCCTCCTTTCTCTTCTACTTGCTCTCATGTCTTAAGCTAGGTTTGGACTGACAGGTTAACTGTAGAGCGCATGTTCCAACAATGGCCCAATTAATATTAATTATGCAGGAATATGGATCCATTATTTCCAAAGCTCATAGTTTGGCAAGATAAACTAAATTAAAATATATACATACATAATCTTAATGTTTTAATATGCTTATACCAAATATTTTTAAAGTGTTGTAAAATAAAGAGATGATGCCTATGGCAGGATTTGAACCATAAGCTATGAGGTGGCGACGTCTGTCTTGCAAGGACTAGTTCCATCAGAATAGATGTGATTTTACATATTACTAAAGGGGTTTTCAGAATCCAGACTCCTTATATTTGTGAATAATTTTTTATATATTTTAAAATAAAATAATTTATGAATATATTTTTCAATTATTTCATGATTAATAGGTAATAAGATATTAAGAATTAATGCATGGGTAAGAATACATAGATGAGCCTCTGGGTTGGTTCTGTATCTTAATTATTGTGAACAGTGAAGCATAAAGCAGGTGTACAGGTGTCGCTTTGATATACTTATATCACAGTGGGGTGAGTATATTTTCTAGTAACTTATTACATATTTCATAAATCACTAGAAGAGAAGAGCTGGAAGGCTCCAAACACAAAATAATGTTTAGGAGATGGAAATATTAGTTAACCTGGTTTGCTCAGTACACATTATACACATGTATTGAGATACCAAACTGTGCCACATAAATGTGATTACTATGTAAAATTAAAAATTAATAAAAATTATTAAAATAATAAAACATTAACTACCCTAATTTGATTTGCACATACTATATATGTATCAAATTATGACATTGTACCCTATAAATGTATACAATTAAAAAATGATACACAGATGGTTGATAAAGGAAATAATTTGTGTACATTTTCAAATTTAACAATTTAAAAACAGGTGTTCTTAGAGAAAATAAAATGCAACACAGACACCAGATGGGAGTCAGAAGGCCTAGAATGCAATAATGATAAAATTAACTCTTGCTTAAAAGCTTCCCCAATTAGATGTAGGTTATTAATTAGTATGAGAAAAATAGCTCAGAAGTAATAGTGCAGAATAAATCAGGGACAGGGATTCTCACCTGTATAATTTTGATTAAATCCCCACTGTATGATTGTTCATGACAGTTGGAAATATTTTGGAAATAATTCAAAAAGCAATATTAAAATATATAGGACTAAAAGATCATTAATTGTCAAAATAAGTAAATGGAATCTTGATTCTCACTCTTAAAGGAAATGTGATAAAACACTCACAGCTTCATAGAAAATAGAAATGCCCCCATCTAGAAAAGTGATGTAACCACTCACACTGGAAATTGGGGCAGATAAATGTTTTATTTGGAAACTTACGCCTCTTCAAAATAATAGTTTGTTAAATGAGACATAATATAAAATCTGAGCCCCCCCACCCCTGATGAATTAGGTAACTTGCCCTTAGTTGGAGTTCAATAAACCATCCAGGGCAAATGAGCTAAGTTAATTTCCTTCCATCTAAGAAAACAATGTTAATCTTTCATATGTATCTTGAATCACATCACTTAAAGCCTCCTCTTGGATTTTCCTGAACAATTATCTATTTGGTTTCTATTTATCGAGTTTTAAAGATATGACTTTTTCTCCTGTTGATCTACAAATATTCTTTAATTTTAATCAGTAGTCCTATCTTGTAACAACTTTTCATATTCAGCTGACCTACTCAGTTCTTAGTAGCACCTTATCTTCCAACTTTCCTGCAAAGGCAAAGTCTTACAAAGAGGACTTCATGTTTTTATACCATAATGGACAAGAATAACCATTCATATTGTAACAATAGAGAATATCTTTTCAATATAAAACCAGTTAAATGGTGAAGTTTTGTGTTCAGAAACTAAATGTTTAAGCTATTATTTCCTCCCTTTTTGCCTGTTTTAAAATTTCTGCACTTAAAATTGCTTTGCTAATTAAGAGCTATAGTTGTGAAGCATTGTACTGAGTGTTGTACGTGCATTATCCAATTTTATGCTATCTTAATTATTTGGTAATGTTAAACTCTATTAAATTAGAATCAAATCTTTCAGCTGAAACCAGAGATAGTACAAGTTGTCAACTATGAAGTCAGCATCCAAAGTTCATGTTTTACTGGAAGAAGCAGACCAGAAAAACAGTAATTAAAAGATTATCAGAATACTTTTTTTTTTTTTTTTTGCGGTACCGGGGATTGAGCCCAGGGGCGTTCTACCTCCGCGCTACACCCCCGGCCCTATTTTTTTATACTTTATTTTGAAACCGGGTCTCACGAAGTTGTGGAGGGCCTCACGAAGTTGTGGAGGGCCTCACTAGGTAGAGAGAGAGAGAGAGACAGGGAGAGAAAGAGAAAGAGAGCTGAGGCTGGCTGTGAACCGGGATCCTCCGGTCTCCGCCTCCCAAAGTGTGCGCCCGGCATCAGAATACTTTTTAAAGCCCTTCACCTACTCCTTTATATTCCTAATAAATATCAAAGTTTCAAATGCTGTAATTGTCAGGATCCAACTTTGAGTGTGGGTGTGGAATGTAGCTTCTTCAGAGCACAGGATGACAAAAAATGCAAAACAAAAACAAAAGAAAACAACAACAAACCAAACATCTCCCTGTCAAAGCAAAAAGTACATGAAGAGGCAGAGCCTTGTTTCTCTCTTTTTTTTAACACGACAAAGTTTGTTTATTAAAACCCAGGTCAAGTGTTATCCCCTCTGGCAAATTTCTCCTGCCAACCATTTGTATTCTGTGTCTCCTCTGTGTTCCCGTACCATTTTCTCTTATAATACATCTGACCCTCCATTATAACTTTTGGTTTTATTATCCTGTCTCTGTAGAGGATGTTAGTTCACGGAGACTATTATTCATTGTATACACTGGAGATAGTATCAACACACAGTAAATGCTCAGATACGGAACAGGAGGAGAATGGGAAGAGAAGAAGTAAGGGGGAAAGGAGAAGGATGAAAGAGAGCAGGCAACCAAGCTCTGAAAAAAAAAAGAGTACAGGAAGTGGTTGAGATTATGTGTATAAAATAAATAGGAAAGAGTGGGGGAAATGTGGAATAGAAAAGAAATGTAGAAATTATCTTTCAGTCATTGAATACAAGGAATTCAACGTCAGGCTAATAAGGCATAGGACATGGTTTTCTGAAGCTATGATGCATAATGAAATAGTAAAATAAATATAATTAATGACTAATAATGTACACAGGAGTATATGTTGAAATGATAACTAAGGACAGAGTGAAGTTCCTTTGAACACTCAAATGGCATAAGACTAGAGTTTTAAGCAAAATTGAAGGAGATAACTGTTTGTATTATAAATATATTTTAAATATTTAATTCACCAATTAATTATGCTTCTTTCTCCAGCAATAATTAAGATGTGTAATTTCTTAAATCTGTGTACCCAGATCATACATATGTAAGAATGTAGACAATAATTTTTATTATCATTCCTACAATCACATCTAATATTCTTTTACTCAAACCCTCTCACCATAAAAGTGAAGCCTTGTCTTTCATATTCTGCCAATCTTTCTCAACTACTTCATCTAATTAATGTATCTATACATGAAACTTTAGCAGATACATCATTGTGCTGGTATCCTTCCATCTCATGATCTCAAATACTGCAGCCTCATCTCCTATTCACTTTCTTTTCTGTTCTTCTCAATACTTTGTTCATTGTAAATGCAGCTGCACAATTAACTTTTCTCTCCCTGAGCTCATGTTACTTCAGTTACTTAAAGAACAATTTCCTGCTCACTAGAGAATTGTGTTGAAACTGTTATTTTTTTGAGTTTTTGAGCTTCTATTGAATGGCTCCCTTATATCTAGTTAACAATCTGTGCCTGTACTTTCAGAGGAGAACTGCAGCCTTTCAATGAATCCATCTGAGCTGTGTTCCATTTTTAAATCTAGGGCATTTTCCCATTTGACTCCCTCCTGATGAAATGTTCCAAAATTTGAAGTTTAAACATGTGAGTTTAAGATCCGAGTTAAAGGACATACTTCCCACCAATATAGTATGTGTTTGTGTTCATCCGCACACTGAACACAGCCACCTTATCCTTTCTGTAGACTCTGATTTTCTAAATAATGTGATATAATGAGGGTTTAGGTACACCAAAGGTACATAAAATATGTAATGAAGAAATGAGGCTGCTACCAAAAAGTCTACAGTATAATGTATAACAAATATATTATATAATATAGCAAATGTATTCAGTATAATGTATAGCAAATTCTGGGAAACTTTCACTGTTTTTCTTTTCTTTTTAATTGCTACTATAACTAGAAATTTGGTGGCTTAAATAGCACAACTTTATCATCTTATAGGTATGTAGGTGAGAAGACTGATCATGGCCTCGCTTGGCATAAAACAAATTGTTGTCAGGGCTGAATTCCTTTTCTGGAAGTTCTAAGAGGAGAATCTATTTTATTACCTTTCCCAGCTTTTTGAGGCCATGCGCATTCCTTGGCTCAGGGCCCCTTCTTCCTTCTTCAAATCTAATAAGAGTGAGCAAAGTCCTATAATGCGCTCATCACCCTAGCTCTCTGCAATTGGGTAAGTTTTTCTGCTTTTAAGAACCTATATGATATGTTGGGCCCATCTAGATAATCCAGAACAGTATTTCCATGTCAAGGTTTTTAAAGTTAAATCTATAAATTCCACAGTCTTTGAATATATATATATATATATATATATATATATATATATATATTTCTAAGAGTTTTTGTCAAAATCAGTGGGAAGTCCACAAGCCAAAGTTGTCAAAGGGGTCACCATGTGCCAGGAAAGGCCTGCTCTAGCATCCCTGCTGCATGTTGTCACTTGTTGGAGCAGCTCCATGAAGTGTGGCCTGTTAAGAACACAGATGGAGCCTTCTGTCACTTACACTCCCTGCAGTCAGAGACTTGAGGGATGTTCTTTTATGGTTGCTATAGTCTATTGGCTCTGAGATGCATTGCTATGATTTCCTTGCTCTGAAAAGCAGAGAATTTCATTTCCCAGACTCCCTTGTCAAACTCCTTTTGGTGGCTTCAGGTAAACAGGTGCCCACCAAAGGCTTGGAAGTAGGAAGAAGGGAGAACTACAGAATCTCTCCAATTCTTGCGCTGATTTATAGGGATGGGCTGAACCTTTTCTAGCCTTTTTCAGAAATGTTCTTCCCCCCTTTCAGTCCAGTTCTCGTCAGCTTTTGCTAACTCTGTGGTTCTGCTCGTTTCAGAGAGATTGTCTTCTGGCATTTCATAACCTATCTTTTGGTTTCTTTTTTCTATATTGTTGTTTGTTTGTTCCTTTGTTTGTGTCCTGTGGGATTGAATCCAATCCCTTGTGCATGCAAGGCAAGCACTTTACTGCTGAGCTATGTCTTCAGCCCTAATCTACATTTTCTATTTGCCTCTTGAGATTTCTGTTGTTCATAATTTCTAGGGTGCTGTGTCATCTTCTCTTTGAATCCTCAGTTACTTTGTCATCTATAAACTAGTTCCCTATATGAAAGTGCATTTGTTTAGTGAAACACCTAAAGTGGTTTTTATTTTTCTTGCTATAACCTAAGTGATACAGAAATTTTCCTGTGTAGAAGAGTTTTAAAGAAAATTATCTTTGGTTTAATTTATATAGCAGGCATTTATTATCACCAGCTATTGGAAGGCATGATCAGACATTGGAGATAGAATAGAAAAAACACAGATAGAAGTCCCTGTTGTGGAGGTTATAGTCTAGTGAATAAAAAAAGAGAACAAGTAATATATGAAATACATTCATAAATTATATAGTAGTTTAGAAGTAAATTAATAATGGAAGAATAGAGTGGAATTTTCAAGTGTAGCATTATTTGCATGCAATGAGTGGTCAGGATGCTCTTCAGGGAGAGGATGATATTTAAGCTTACACCTGAAGGAGGTGAAGAAGCAGTCCGAAGTTATCTGGAGAAGAACATTGCAAGGAAAAGAAATGGTCCAGGCAAAGATTTTAAAAAGGGAACAATGTTAATACATTCAAGGAAGAGCAAAATGACCAGTATGGCTGGGTAGGAATGATTGAAGAGAGAGGAGTAGGAAATAAAGTCAGAGAGGTAATGGGAGACCAGACCATGTTGGGATTTATAGACCATTTAAGGGCTTTTATTTTTACCTTTTATTCTGAAAAAAAATGAAGCTATAGGAAGATCTAAAGAGATGAAGGACACAATCTGAATTAGGTCTTGAAAATTTCACTCAGACTTAGGTTGTACATAGAATTAATGTGGGAAATCTAAAAATGAAACAAAGATACTAATTAAGAAACTATTGCAGGTAAAATGGTGGCTTAGAACAAGATGGGGGAGCTATAGAAGTGACAAGAGGGGGCCAGATTTGGATCTATTTTGAAGGTAAAATCATCTAGATTTCTGCACAGCTTTGCCATCTATAGTACAAAAAATGTAGTTAAAAATGACTCTAAAGACTATGGTTGTAAACAACTAGAATAATGAATTTTTTTTTTACCTATGGAGATATACTGTGGAAGCATCAGACATTTGCTATATTATATATTAAAATGTGTGATGCCCATTAGCTATCCAAGTAGAAATGTGAAGAAGTCATCCAAAGGTGAAATTCAGGAAGAGATTTGAGACTAAGATACACATTTTGGGAAAAGTCATGTAAATGATATTTAAAGCCTTGGGACTGGAAGTATCGACAAATAAGAATAAAGAAAGAGAAGTTAGGTTCAGGCATTGAGCCTTAAGCCATTATAAATTAGAAGGTTAAGATGAAATGAAGACAAGCAAAAGAGATTAAGTAGTGAAGAAGAAAGAAAACCGACAACTCTGGCAAAGTAAACTTCAAATAAAAATAAAGTACTTTCAACTGAAAGTCATGATCATCTGAGTAAATGTTGGCCAGAATTAACCATCAGATCTAACAATACAGACATAATTGTTGAACATAAAATAGTAATTTTGGTGGAATGGCTAGAGAGAAATGCCTGTTGCAAATAGATTTTGCAGAGAATAGGAGAGGAGATGTAAAAGCAGAACAGTAAAGAGAAGGATGCTAAAAAACACATTGTCAAACAAATTACTACTGTGGGCAATAAAGGCTGAATCCCAATGGGAAATTTGGGAGACATAATGAAGCATGCTCTAACATTGTCCCAGGAGAAGGACAAATAGTCTGCAGTATTTATTTACCACTACCTATTAGTCATTGAGATGTCACCCCCAGATATTTCCAAAACATTTTGATTTTATTTGGCTTCTTAGCCTCCTCAAATGTTTCCTTAATGGTCAGAGCATGTGGGTGCCAAAAGGGAGGAGAGGATCTTGTGGTAATGCATATAGAGAGGCAGTTTCACAGGCCAAGTGGGAGGGATTTTTCCTCCCTCTACTCCACATCAAGGCAAGTTTCTGGAAGTGTTACTTGCAATCTCAAGCTTTAGAACAAAATCCTCACATTTGTTTGGAAGGAAAACTCAACGTAGCTTAAATGTCAAAGGGGAGCTCATTATAACCTCTGGAGACGGACTAGCAAAGCTCTGTCCTGTGCAGAGCTAGATCCCCTAGGATGTAGATGCT
Source organism: Glis glis (assembly GCA_004027185.1). Lineage (NCBI taxonomy): Eukaryota > Metazoa > Chordata > Mammalia > Rodentia > Gliridae > Glis > Glis glis. Next base: position 31,918 of record PVJS01011863.1, read on the forward strand.
ATCTAGCTTCTGCAATGCCCTCTGCTCCATTTTCTACTCTTTCTGCCTAATAATCCTTACTTCTTCATAGGCCCACTTAGGATAAAGGTTCTAAAATAAGTCCCTACTGTAAAAAGAGACCCAAAGTAAAGTAGCTTAGAAAAAAAAGAGATTTTTTTTTCCTTCTGAAATATAAAAGTCCCAAAGTGAGCAGCTCGAGTTAATGGTCATGCAAAGACTGAGATTCTTTCTGTATTCTGATTTCTATATGCCCTCTGATATTGTCTTCTGCAATTCAGGCTAGATTATGTGTATGTTTATGCTCCAAATATTTGAGACTCTTGAAAGCAACCTCAGTTCCTGAATTTATTTTTCATAGTTCCAAGAGGCCAGACAAATCAACTAATGTCTTTGAATGCCATTGTTAAGTTTTCAAGAGACAGAATCTTAATAGACCACTTTGAGTCCATAGCAACACAGTCCTTGTTTCAGTCTATTATTAATTAGTCTTTGTTTACACTGGGGCCCCTGGTCTCACCTACATGTAAGACAAGGGGATAGAAATTTGTGTGTGTGTGTTTGTGTAGGTAGAATTTTTTTTGGAATTTTCTTTAACAAGTAAAGTGGATATCTTTAATGTTGATGGAACCAACTATATCTATTACTAATTTTTTTCTTTTCAAAGTAAAAATCACAAAAAGTGAGGTATTTTGCAAATGTTTTGGTACTTCAGATATTTCATTGCATAGAAAAGGAAAAAACTATTTTCTTTATATTTTTCAGTTAACAATTCCTTTTCATCTTTGGTTATTTTCAATTGACAATTCCTTTTCATCTTCAATCTTTCATAATATCAACTAATACCATAACCGAATGGCAAATTCCAGTACTTAGCGGTACCATCTAGATGTATGACTGTTTGCAGAGAGATGGAGTGCCAAACATAAAGTATAGCACTCAGCTAGTCACATGTATTTATTTGTTCTTATGTAAAAAAGAATTATTGATTTTTATGTCTATTAATAAATCATTTTTATAGTCATGCAATCAAGGTTAGTGAGAGTTTCTAATTCAAACTTGCAGATACGCAGGACATGAAATATGTTTAAAGTTAAACAAACAGTCCAATCTCTAAACTTGTATTGCTACTTCCTATCATTCAAGAGATAAAATTTTTCTTTCTACTATAAAACGCAAACTGTGTTTCTAAACACCATAATACCACATTAAGAGAATAAACATGCTTGGATATATCTGCTTTACTATAATCGAAAGTTTCCTATACATGTTTTTCAATCTTTCCTTTACTGAGCATTAATTTAGTACCTGTATTCTAATTGTTTATTTGTATATTTCTAAAGTGCTTAGCTATGTGAAGTCTTGCCAGGAAATGCCATGATCAGTTGCTTCTAGACCTTGTAAATAACAGCTTATGCAAGCCTAGAGGCAGATCATCTTTATAGAGCACTGACGCAACTGTGTTTATGGGATACTTAGTCATTATTATGTAACCACTGAGCTATATAGACAGAAAATGCTGATGGCATAATGAATTGTATTTAGGATCCAAAAATTAGATCTAATAATCTGCCTTGGAAAGAGTGATTTTTGCAAAAACAAAATAATAATAATGTTATTTTATTATAATTTCAGGCTAACATAATTGGGTAAAAGAATCTTCTTGCTAAACCCTCATTCTCTACTTTCTACAGCCTGGCAAATTTTACTCTGGGAGGTAGAATTTCATCACCACCAACCCCAACACATCTCTATTTAGGAAACAATGTGTGTGTGTGTGGGGGGTGATAAAACTCCTGGCACATGAATACAACTGCACCCCCAGCTTATTGTCTTTTAGTAGCTTTAATGAGAAAAAGATTCATTTAGTATATATAAGTTAACTGATTTTTTTTTTCAAATTCACATATGATTTTTGCCAAACATCAAATCCAGTCTTTGGTAGAAAAACTTTAGTAGCACATTCTGATAAAAATAGTAGAAATCAGTGAACAGTTGTTAAGGAAGTTAAGGGATAAGTGATTTCCACTCTCCTGAAAAGATCGTCTTGATTTCACTTCTGCATTCAATAGCTTTATAATTATCTCTCTCGCTCGCTCTCTCTCTCTCTCTCACAAACACACACACACACACACACACACACATTTCCTATCATGATTTATTTAGCATACCATTTCTTAATTACTCTATCTTAATTATATGGGACATTTCTAATGGCCCCATCTTGTCTCCAATCTTGATGACTTTTGTGGGAGCAAAAAACCTATGAATATTTATTGTTTTACATTTCTTAATGTTCAGTACATATTATCAGAGGTGTTGTGGACTAAATGTCAGAACGACCCAGTTAAAATTAAGGAACTCATTGAGTATGTGACTTCTGTGAGCACTAAGTACTATTTGGTGATCCACTGATTATCTCTAAGGTATATGAGAATGGAATCTAGTGGGAGATCTCTTCAGGACCCACACATACAAATTTCTGGTGTCTTTTACTGATTATAAAGAAGTGAATTTAAGTGAACTTCAATGAAGACAAATTTATTGAGTTTAGGAAAACTGTAAGAGGAGCACTTGGCTCTGGCCTGGAAAACAACGGATAGTTGCTGAACTTGTTCATCTTGAGCTAACAAGTTGAAAGCTGAAAAAGTAGAGCTGGAACTCAGGGGAGAGAGAATACAACTGTTTATATCTTTTTGTCATCCCCACATACATAAAATTTAATGCTCATGATGATACGCCTAAGGAGGTGTCTCTCCTTGTGCTCCAGGATCGTGGTCTCGCCAAAATCAAGAATGAGACCACCAGCAGCAAGTGCGGCTCTCAGACAGAGGTTTATTTAGAAAAGCATAACTTTCACAGCTTAAGCAAAAGCAAAAAACCCTCAATCTAAGAGGGGGGCATTATCATCTTCATGTAGCTGTCGGCCTATGGGGTTTCTTCATGCTCCTTGGTTGCGCGTTCTGCTATTGTACAACAGCTGTGCATTGAATCATTGACCAGTAGGGCTTGGCCGCCCTTACCCACATCCTAGGTATGTTTTTAACTTGTTTTTCTTCTAGTTTTACTTAAACTTGTTTTAACCCTGACTCACATCCTTGTGGACTTATTTTTTCAGTTTTAGCTTCCTCATAGATGACGTCTGTATGAACTTCTCCCTGGAACTCCTCCCTCTCTGCCTATAGTATCACTAACTCCTCAATAAGATAAAGTAGATTTTCTAGGGAGATGCTCAAATAGGGAGGAGAAAAGACTGAAGACAAGATCTGAGGAGCACTACCGCTTTCATCAACCAGGATAAGGATGAATGGTTGGTGATGGCAACAAAAGACTGAGAAGGAAGAGAAGATAATTAGGAGATACTGTTATAAAATCCAAATGAAGAAAGTATAGCAAAAGGGAGGACTGACCAAAAGTGCTAAGTGCTTCATAGAGAGATAGAGTTGCTGTAAGATCACTGGATTTGAGAAGATGGAAGATATTGGTGACCTTAACCTGAGTAGTTTCAATAAGTTGGTAAGATCAGAAATGAGTTACAGTGAAAAAAGGATCTGAGGAGTCAGACACAATGAGCTCAGTCAAATCTTTCAAAAATTCTGAATAGTAATAAATGAATAAAGGGAAATAAGGAAGGTGAAGCTGAAAAGAATTAAAGGAATGATAATAAGTAAGTTTCATGGTTGTTTTGAGTTTGCATTAGTTGTTTGTTTTAAAATGGGAATTATGAGCTGGGCGTGGTGGCACACGCCTGTAATCCCAGTACTTTGGGAGGCGGAGACAGAAGGATCTTGGTTTACGGCCAGCCTCAGCTCTCTCGCTCTCTCTCTCTCTCTCTCTCTCTCTCCCTAGTGAGGCCCTCCACAACTTCGTGAGACCCAGTTTCAGAATAAAGTATAAAAAATAGGGCCGTGGGTGTAGCGTGGAGGTAGAACGCCCCTGGGTTCAATCCCCGGGGCGCAAAAAAAATAAATAAAAATTAAAAAATAAAATGGGAATTATGTATGTTGATGACAAAAATCCAGCAGAAAGGGAATACTGATGATATAGAAAAAGAGAACTTTTCAGGACAGGTTCTTTGAGAAGGCGAGGGTATATGGGATCCAGTGTGGATTTCAGAAATGGAGTAGTTTGAGAGAGGGACAGGAACAGTCAGTGATAATAAAGGAACAAAGAACAGGCAGGCTTCTAAAAAGACGGAATGGCTTCTCTCATTCTATTTTGTTTAAAAGCGAAATAAGAAGCAGGATAACCAGCTGAGAGTAAGGAAAAGAATGAGTGATCTGTTGGAAAGTTATAGAGAAAAGAGGCATTTAATTACTATTTAAAATGCAAATATTATTGGGATACATGGTAGGATTATTAGGTAGTGGGCTGCCCATTTGAAATGCGTGGTCCTAAATTTTACATGTGATCGATGGACATATTGTCCTCCAACATGTTCTTGAAAAGTCCTACTTGGCTTGTTGCATTTTTAGCACTGTTGCTTTCTTGGGTCAACATAGAAGTATATAGGAGTTAGTTGCATTTCTAAGATTCTTATTGCAATAGTGAATTATGAGATGTAATCTGGATCAGGAAAAATCTGAGAACATGGGATATTCAAAACCCAGCAAAGGATAGATCAGAGAACTGGGATTTTCAGTAAAGTTGAATAAATGCTTTAATGGAAGTGTTGAGCTGAAAGGATAATTAAAGGTGGGAAGATAACCAGAGCATATAAATCAAGAGTTTGAATAAAGTACTGTTAGGGGTGATAATCAATTTACAGGTCATGACTAAGAAGTAATAGATGGAAATATCATTGAAACCTAGGTGATCAAGGGACAAAGGATCTCCATAGTTGGTTGGTTCATCCTAGTGGGCTTTAACAGTAGAAAATATTCACAACAATTCAGGAATAGTGAATATGGTCTGACACATCACAAGCTATTAGCTGTATTAGTATTAAAGAAGGTAAATTTTTTTTGGTACTGGGGATTGAACCCAGGGGCATTCTACCTCAGAGTTACACCCCATCCCTTTTTGTATTTTGCTTTGAAACAGGGTCTCACTATGTTTCTGAGAGTCTTGCTAAATTGCTAAACCTGGTTTGAACCTGTGATCCTACTGTCTCAGACTCCCAAGTATTGGTATTACAAGTGTATGCTACCATGCCCTGCTGGTAAAATTATTTTAAGCATCAATTTAATTTTATCATTTATGAGTAAACTTGGAGAATGAACTAAACAATTCCTATGGTCTCAATCAGAGCTAAAATCATCTGATGCCCCAATATTTCTTCTCTAGAATGTCCAAGAGGACTTCTTTAAGTATTTCTGAAAAACACATTGATTTTTGCTTCCCACGCTTTGTATCACCAAGGGGATATACATTGACTGGAATAATCAAATGAAAGCACTTATGATTATCTAGGATCTTTATATGTACCGACATTAAGCCTCCTCACCAATAATCTCTGTATCTGTTTAACATTTGATACTACATTTCTTGCACACACCAATATTGTTTTCTAAATGGTAGAGCGAGGCCACACAATTACAATAAAAGATTCACTTTGGCTTTCCTGTTTTCCTTTCTGACAATTAAATATTTTTTATTTACACAATCATGCTGTGAAAAATAAGGGGTAATGAATGCAAATAAATGGAAAGTTAAATAACAGAACTGGTTTGAATGATATTTTAGTTTAATTCCAGGTATAAAATGGACTTTTTTATACATATTCTTCCATTAATTATTCCTTCTCTCTTTTACTTCATTATACAATTTTCATCTCATCTTGTTAAAAAAAATAAAGTCAAAATAATAATATCACTGGTATACCCAACTCAATTTTGACAAATAGAACCTCTTTGTACTAAGAGATTCCCAGGTATTATGAAATCAGTGGAAACCCTGAAAGGACTAATGTAAGAAAACCTTATTGTTTGATCTATGTCTTAAGGATAGAGTGGGTATTATTCAGCAAGCCCAAGCAGACATGAATGGGTGCTCTTATAAATAAAATGCTTGAGGCTAGCTATACCACCTTCAGCTTTATTTCCTAAATTTTCTTTTTCTGTTCTAGACCAGTCACATCAAAAGATGTATCACCTTTCTGGAATGTAAGAGAGGGTAGTAATTACAACCAGGGAACATGTTAATCCACAGAATTGATGTTTGTGTCTATATTCTCTATTTTTTTCTTTCTCCTTTTCTTTTCCCAACTTCTTTCCTTAATATTTCAAGTTTGTTCATCACTGAGTATATTTCAGCTTGGATTTTTATTCTTCCTGCATTCCATTCAGAAGCAAAAACTGTATAACCAGCGAATCAGGAAAGACACACACACACACACACACACACACACACACACACACACGCACACACACACTTTTATTCATAAGATGAGAGGCAGTTTTATTTTGCAAACAATAATATTCTTTATTTTTACTATTAAAAATCTTAAAAGGCTATAATAGTACATTTCTCTTAATAAATACATGCAATGAGTATTTATAAATTTCATATATTAAATAGTATATGTGATCTCAGATAAAGAAAACTTTAATCTTTTTGGAATTTGCAGATTAGTAGGATTAATAAGACATTTACCCCAAAAATAATTAAAGTAAAAGTGGTGAATGTCCTAGAAGAATAAAAACAGAAGAAACTTCCTAGAAGAAATAAACACAGCACTATAGATTTTTGAGGAGCTACTCAACTCTATGGGGATTCAGAGTGAAGATACAAGACAGAGAGAAGAGAATTCAAGTAAAATGCTGAGGAGCTATATGTTGAAAGTATATTAAGTGGTAATAAAAGTGCAAAGGTAGGAAATGAATACAGATTTCTAGAATGCAGCTAGCTGTCCAGTTTCACTGAAGAGTTAAGGGAGATATGGTAATTGAGCTGGGTAAGTATGGGTACAACAGCCTTGAGATTTAGGCAGGAGGTTAGTTTCACATTTATTCATTATCATTGGAAGCAAGATGGGGCTACATACTTCTCAGGGCCCAGTGCAAAATAAAAATGCAAAGCTCCTTATTAAAAAATTAATGAAATTTCAAGAAAGCTACAGAAGGATATTAAACCAAGTGTGGGTTCCTTCTGAGCATGTGGCCCTATTTATTGCATAGGTTACACACTCATGAGCCAATCCTATCATTTAGGCATTATTTAGATTGTTGGAGTAAATGATAGAAAGTTGTACTTCAGGAAAATAAATGTTGCAAGAGTGTTCAAGATAAACTAAAAGGGAGGAGAAAAAACACTGGAACAATAGAGAACGCATTGCAGCTGGACTGCTATGAATAAAATAACAAAATGGCTATGATGTATATTATGAAGGAAAAAATCCATAATAATTGGTAGATGAAAACTAGCTGAAAAGAAAAAAGAAGATAAATTAATAAAGGCTGAGTCTACATTTTCACCTTGAATGGCTAGAAGAGAAAGCAAAAACAGTAAAATCAGAAAAAGAAGCTGATCATGGGCTGGCATAATGGAGGGGTGCCAAAGTACAATTAGGTAGAGAGACACGTCGATCCACTGGAGGTGTGGGATCAGATGTCAGAAAAAATATTAGGGAAAGAGATAGAGATATGAAAGTTATATAACCCAAATGAGAGAATGGTTTTCCTCTTTTAGGATGAATTATTTGAACAATTGATCCTTACTATAAAGGGAGTAAACTACTCTCAGATGATATCACATCTTGATTTTTTTTATCCTACACTTACCATAGATTATCTTCTAGGAATATCAGAATCAAGGTGTGCAGATGAATGGGATAACTAGTGAAGAGATATTTGAGCAAAAAAATTTAAACTCAGCCCTTGAAGGTAACAGTTTAATTTCTTCTTTTGCTAATCTAGGGTTAAAACATTGTCAGCATATTTCATTGGATTATTTTCATATAACTTATTTTGTAATCTAACTCCTGAAACTTCAGTTTTCTGGTTTCTTATTATAAGTTCTATACCTAAGAGTTGTACTCTGATTCTTGTTCTCCAGGTCCATCTATTTTCCTACAAGTGACATAATTTTGTTCTTCTTTATTGCTGAGTAGCATTCCATTGTGTGTATATTCCCACAATTTTGTAATCTACTCATCTGCTAATGGACATCTGGGTTGGTTCTACAATTTGGCTATTGTGAATTGTGCTGCTATGAACATGAATGTGCATATATTACTGTAATGGACCAACATTAGAACATATAGGCACAGCTTGAACTTCCTCAAAAAGATACCCAAAGCTCAGAAAATTAAAACAAGAATTAAGAAATGGGATGGCATTAAACTAAAAAGTTTCTGCTCATCAAAGGTCTCTTGATGGTTATCAAGAGTCTAAAGAGAAAGCCTACAGAACGGGAGAAGATCTTTGCCAGGCATCCCTCTGATAGAGGACTAATATCTAAAATATACAAAGAACTTAAAAGACTTTATGCTAAAAAAAAAGAAAATAACCCAATCAAGAAATGGGCAATTGAACTAAATAGACACTACACAAAAGAAGAGATACAAATGGCCAATAAATACATGAAAAAAATGTTCAACATTATTAGCAATCAGGGAGATACAAATCAAAACTACACTGAGATTCCCTATAACCCCAGTCAGAATGGAAATCATCAAGAAGAAAAAAAATAACAACAAATGCTGGCAAGGATGTTGGGAATTGTAACTCTTCTACACTGTTGGTGGGATTGCAAATTAGTTCAGCCACTATGGAGATCAGTGTGGAGATTCCTCAGAAAATTGCGACTGGATCCATCATATGATCCAGCTATACCACTCCTGGATATCTTTATTTTTTATTTTGAAACAAGGTCTTGCTAGGTTGCTGAGAGTTTCTCTAAGTTGCTGAGGCTGGCCTTGAACCTGAGATTATCCTGTCTCAGCCTCCCAAGTACTGGGTTTACAGGCATGTGCTACCACACCCAAAATTTTTATTTAAAAGTATAATTAATAATAATTTCTTTCTCTGGGCCTACCTTTAGGCATCAAACCCCACAAAGGAAGGAAGAGTGTTACCTAATGTTGGTGTCAGTAATTTCTTTATGGTTGTTTGTAACACAGTTGTTTTTAAGACAGTTGTTGTTAACACAGTTCATTGTTTTAACACAGTCACTGGTTTATAATAGACCCTCTTCCTAAGGTAATGTTAAATGTATACACATGACCCAAATTTTGTGAAATATTAAAATAATTTTTCCAATCTTTTTCAGTCTTAGAAATAAGACTGCCCATCATGGAATTCAAAGTAACAGCTTATGAGTTGCTCCATGACCAGATGGTGACTCTCAAAATTCCATAGATGTGAAAACCTTCAGTCAAAGGAATGGAACATCTTGAAGCTCTGTAAAATGAGGCAAAGTGGGATAATTAGAATTCATGAAGAAGAATTAGAATTAAGGCTCCCCTCTCCATCAAGTGTTCATCTTAGTATTTTTTCCTTCACTCCAGGGTGCCCTGTGCCACTGTTCGTGCCCCTGGCAATACAAATAATAAGTACTCAGCCTTCCAGTGTAAATTCACAAAGCAGAGCTATTCAAATGAACTCAATGTTGAATCACTTTATTTTAAATATATTATGGCAGAGTAATAAAACATAGAATTTAACATCTTAGTCAAATTAAAAGATATTGCTTTTGCTAGTTTTTGAAACATAGGTAGAATTATTTATTTCAAATTTACTTCTAGCTTCCACTCACCCTAAGTTTAAGTAATACCAAAATATGAAAAGTTCCCTTCAGGAAGAAATGAGAGTTTGGCAAAATAAGTTTTCGAAAGCCAGGCACAGTGGTGCATGCCTATAACCCCAGTACTTGTGAGGCTGAGACAGAAGGGTTGCAGGTTCAAAGCCAGCATGCAATAATTTAGTGAGACTTGTTTCAAAATTTTGAAAAATGTAAAAGGTTGGGAGTGTGGCTAAGAGTTAGAATACCACTGGGTTCAATCCCCAGTACCAAACACATGCAAAAAAAGTAAAATGAGCTCCCTAGAATGTCTTCATTATATTATACAATTTTTTTATCTGATCCGTATACACTAACAACTTCAATTGCTGAAGATGTTCTCACCAATGACTGATTTAAACTGCCATACACAATTTTTTCCTCCTAGTCCTAATAATGTTCTTGATTAATTTACATGTGTACTGATTATAAAAACTTGCAATTTATTCTAGGAATAAAACCCTTTTAATGAGTTTGTATATTTGAAAGTTATCAATTTTACTGGTAGACAATCACTTTGGTAATAACATAAGATTTTCAAACAAAGAGAAGATTTCTCTGCAAGTAAATAGCAACATGGATATATTTAGAAAGTTTAAAAATAAACTGGACTATTTCATAAAGTCATTATTAAAGCATGATAAATTTCTAACGCTTTCCTAACAATAAAACAAAAATAATAAGTCTGTATTTTAAGAGACAGCAGGTGACGATTTAGAAAACTGAACACTTTATATATAACAAAGCAAGTTAATTGCCTTTCAAATTTAAAAATAAAGTTTATACAAGTTCAATAGTACCTACATTAGCTTTCCATAGCTATGCCAGAAGAACCTGAAAAAATCAGATTAAAAGGAGGAAAGGCTTGTTTTTGATGGACTTAAAGGTGTCATCCCATGGTCATTTGTCCCCATCACTTTAAGCCTATGGGAGGCAGAACATCATGGCAGGAAGGCTGGGATAGAGCAAAGCTGCTTATCTCATAATGGTCAGAAGCAAAGAGTGTTTTCATTAGCTTTTTCATTGCAGTGACCAAAATACCTGAGAAACACAACTTAGAGAAAGAAAAACCTATTTAGGGCTCACAATTTCAGATGTTTCAGAGTCTCCAGAGGTCAGTCCATGATAAGCCAGGTGCGTGGTGGAGAAAAAACATTCTCAGTTATGGCAGTCAGAAGCAGAGAGAGAGGACCTGAATGGGGACAGATAGAGTCCACAGGGGCCATGCCCCCAGGGACCCGCCTCTGAATGTTATCGCATTGCCAACACATGAGCCTTTCTCAAGGACTTTCCATATTCAAACCATGAGAGAGGGAGAGAGAGAGAGCGAGCTTTTACAACAAAGTTCCTCCATCAAACCCGTTAAATTGTGAATCCATAAATGGATTAGTCCTTGCATGAGGTCAGATGCCTCATGATCCAATCACTTCTCAAAGACCCCACCGCTGTACACTGCTGCATTGGGGACCAAACCTCCAGCACATGAGTTTTGGGGAGATATTTAAGATCCAAACCCTAACAATGCCTAACAGAACAATAGAACTAAAATACAGTCCTTCAGGGACATCATTGAAAGTGATCTATGTTTGCTTGTGGAGATAAGGAAATAAATGATTTGGTTGTCTGTTCTTTTTTACTTTCTTTTTGTGTGTGTATGTGGCACAGAAGACAAGCATGTGGCCAATAAAAAATGGGCAGTAGTTGATCAAACTTTTAAAAAATATTTAAATGGGGCATAAAAAATTCTCATTTATTCCCACCCTAAATCCTTATATTAATCATCTAAAGGAACTAAAACACAAATGAAAAAAAATCTCAAGGAGAAGTAAATTCTTATATTTGAACCATCTTTCTAATTGTTTAACATGATTGCTTTAATTCACATTGGTGTAACTTTGAGTTTGTGTGTTTTGCAGTTTTAGCATTATCAAAGAAGAATATATTAGAAGTTATAATGACTCATGTAAAAATGTTTCTTCAGACAATTTTAGGGTGATGTTGCTGAACTCAATAATGGCCAATTCTAATAGCTAGGTTTGAATGCCATGATTAGCTGAGTGCCTCAATCACATGATTCAATACCTATAAGCCTCAGTTTTCTCATCTCTAACATTAATATATTAATATTATCTTTACTATTATCTGGGAGGAAGGAAAATGTCATGAGATAAAGCAGATGAGCATTGACCATGTACACTCAATAGATAAGGGATATGTTATTCAGATATCCACAAGTATTTAGAATTATAAAAACATCAAATAATCCCAGATCAAAGATTTACATAGTACTCCTTATTATGGTGTTTCAGCCTAGTAAAACTAAACTAGTATGCCCATGTAATAGTGCAATATCTAAGTACAAGAATTTTAATGAGCCTGAAATATTAGGAAAAGCACCAAATCTTGGCTTTTTGTCATTTCTTAACTTTTTATTTTGCAACAGAAAACTACAAAAATAATATATAACTGATGTAATTCCTCCAATGGTGATATATTGAATAACTGTAGTGCGGCATCAAAAATAGGAAATTGAAATTGATACAACATTATTAAGTACCTCATAGACCTTAATCAATTTTCACCATTTTTACAGCGTTCACATGTGTGTGAGACTGTATGGTGCATGTGTGCATGTATGTCGTTTTATATCATGCACAGTTCCACCACTGCATCAGCAAGGATTCCTCAGAGGATAAAAGAATATATCTGTTTACAGATAAAGAGCTTTACTATAAGAAATTGGCTCATAAATTATGGAAGTGGAAATATCTCAGGATCTCTGGGTGAATTGGCGAGCCATAGTTTCAGGAGATCTAATGGTTTAGTTCCAGGCTTAGTCTGAATGCCTAAGAACCAGGAGAGCTAACACTGTGGGTCTGTCTGAAGGCCAGCAGGCCAAAAGACCTAGGAACTACTAGTGTTTCAGTCCAAAATTTGGGGAAAAAAAAAAAAAAGCTGATGTCTTAGTGTGCATTCAGTCAGGCAGGGAAAAATTCTCTCTTATTCAAGGGAGGCTAATCCTTTTTCCCATTTAGGGCTTACCCTAATTTAATGAGGCTCACCCACATTATTCAGTCTATCAAATTAAATGGTAATGTCATCTAAAACATACTCACAGAAACACCCATACAACGTTTTACCAAATATCCGGGCAACCTGAGGCTCAGTCAAATTGGCACATAAAATTAACCATCACAACCACAAAGACACATTCTTGCGCTACACTTTTTTTTTTTTTTTTTTTTTTTTTTTTTTTTTTTTTTTTTTTTTTTTTTTTTTTTT
>PVJS01011864.1:0-44921 GCA_004027185.1 Glis glis
CTCTCTCTCTCTCTCTCTCTCTCTCTCTCTCTCTCTCTCTCTCCCTGTCTCTCTCTCTCTCTCTCTCTCTCTCTCTCTCTCTCTCTCTACTTAGTGAGGCCCTCCGCAACTTTGTGAGACCCGGTTTCAAAATAAAGTATAAAAAATAGGGCCAGGGGTGTAGTGCGGAGGTAGAACGCCCCTGGGTTCAATCCCCGGTACCACAAACAAACAAACAAACAAACAAAAAATCAGATACCAATATTCCTTCCTTTGGTCATATCATTTGATGCATATCTAGAAGATATTCTGTATCTGGAACTTTTTTTAGATTAATATGTAAGTTATCAACGTAACATATTTTTCCAAGTGGATAACCGATTTTCCCAGTAATGTCATGATCTTTTCCACAGTAGTAATGCTACATTTGTCAAATGTTGCCTCTGGGTTATCATGTAGGTTACCTTCAGGGCCCTGTTCTGTCTATTATGGTCACAACACCCACAAACTTAGTTGAGTTTTATAATAAGTTAATCTTAATTTCAGAGTTTTATAACAAGTGTATATTTGGTAGGAAATTTCCAACACCCTCTCTCGCCCATCTTGCCTCTTTTTGATATTGACCTTTGCCATTTCATATAAATTTTAGGATCACTTGGTTATGTTCAGGAAAACTGTGTTGAGATTTCCATTGTAATTTGCAAGGTAATTGGGGAGAAGAATTGATACATTCTTTATAATGAGTCATTACATCAATGAACATGCTGTGTTCTTCCATTTCTGTTTGCACATGTGTGTGTGTGTGTGTGTGTGTGTGTGTGTGTGTGTGTTACTAGGAATGGAACCCAGAACATTCTATCTCTAAGCTACACCCCCACCATATCTTATTTTTTTTATTTTGAAACAGGGTTTCACTAAATTGCTGAAGGCTTGCCCCAGGCTTGGGATCCTTCTATCTCAGCCTCCCACATACTGGGATTATAGGCCTGTACCACCTTGCCTGGCTACACTCCTAGCCTTTCTTTTGTCAGCCATTTAGAAATATTTGTCATAAGGATCTTGTACATTATTTTGTATATATCCCTAAATGCATTAACTTTTATGTTAATATGATGGTATGCTTTAAAATTCTGTTTTCCTAATTATTTTATAAAATTTCATTGAATTTCATTTATTAATAACCTATACAGAAATCTTGCTTAACTTTATTAGTGCTAATAAATTTTCCTTCTATTCCTATTTTGCTCAGAATTTGCAAAGAAAGTTTTAATCATGAACCTGGGCATGGTGGGACATGCCTGTAATCCCAATATGTAGTAGAATGAGACAGGAGGATCACAGGACACTTCAGCAGTGTCATAAGATCCTCAGCAACCTGGAGAGACCCTGTTTCAAAACAAAAATAAAAAGGGCTGGGGATATAGCTTGGAGATAGGTAGAATGCCCCTAAGTTCAATCCCCAGTACCCACCCTTTAAGAAAGTTTTAATCATGAATAGGTTCTGAATCAAATACTTGTATGTGTGTGTGTGTGGGGGGGGGTGCGTACGTGTGTGTTCTCTTTGCTTTATTTTGTCTTTCTCTATTTTTCTGTGGAGGCAAAAATCAGGGACATGAGATTCAGGGAGCTTTGAAGGATAATCATGAAAGAGCACCACTGATGATAATAACAGCTTTATGATAAAAGCTGACATTCATTAACATTTTATATGCTTTTATTGGTGCATTATAGTCTCACATCACAATGCAGCTCATAGTGATAGTGACATACATGCACACAGCACTTGGTGGGCTTTCCCCTGGCTCCCCCCTCATCCTCCCCTTCCCCGTACAGGATATTGAGATTGGCAGTGGTATTCTCACATATGTACATAATGTCGATGGAAGTGATTCCTTCATTGATCCTCCTTTTCCCCCCTCCCCTTCCCTAGACCAGCTCCCTGGCTCCATTGAAGTTTCTCCTCCATTATCTCCTCCATTACCAGTCCCTCTGGTATCCTGATTACTCCCTAGCTTCCACATATGAGAGAAAATATATGACCCTTCCCTTTCTGTGACTGGTTAATCTCAGTTAGCATGATGCTCTCCAGGTCCATCCATACATTTTCCTGCAAAGGACATTATTTTGTTCTTCTTGATTGCTGAGTAGAATTCCATTATGTGTATATCCCATAATTTTGCAATCCATTCACCTGTTGATGGACACCTAGGTTGGTTCTATAATTTGGCTATTGTGAATTGTGCAGCTATGAAGATGGATATGTATATATTACTGCAATTCCCTGATTTCAGTCTCTTTGGAAATATACCCAGGAGTGGTATATCTGGATTCATTAACATTAAAGAAGCCAGGCCCTAAGAAAAGTGCTTTGCACATGTTATCTCATTAAAACCTGAAACCCCTATGAAATGACCAATCTGAGAAATGCTCAGAAACTTCCTTCGTTTCACACACCTAGAAAATGACAGAGATCCTAACCCAGTCTTCAGAAGCCAGAGCCTGCACTGGCCTGTACTATCCCTTGAACGCTCCAGTTTAAATGTCAAAATTCCCATTCTTTACTTATCACCCCCAACACCACACACACAGTATCTACTTGGTTGTTTCACCTCTTACTGCATGGAGATATTACATAAATACAAACTTCTGGAACATAACTCCTAAGTCTGCTGCAGGGCCCAGCTCAGATGACACCTCCTCCTGGAGGCCTTTGTGGATGCCTGCAAGCTGGTAGTGTCCCTTCTCGGGGCTCCTGTAAGCACACTGAAGCACAATTATTTAATTCTATGGATCTCCCTTCCTGCAGGTAGACATAGTCTTCTCTCGTTCCTCTCTGTATTCCCAACACCTAACACAGATCATAACATTTGGGGGACACAGGGACACAGGACACATTTGATGATTGAATGAATGAAATTATCTTTCATGGAAAATCCAGCTCAGCTAAACACATTTATAAGGCTGGAGATGTTTCTGTATTAGTCTTTAAAAATGCTAGCTTATTCTAGTAGTGATCTGGAAATATGCAACAATCTCTCTGGAGATTCATATTTTTCTGATTAATGTGTCTGTTTCAAAATCGCTAAGGTATTATAGAATAAGAATGAATACACCCAGGGTCCTACAACCTGCCTCAACTCCACATATTCCTGGGCCTGATCATTTGCCTCATGGGTACCGTTTAACTACGTGTCTTCCACCCAGTCATGAGGAACATTCTGTTTTGCCCTGTGACCAAGCACTGCTCTCCCCTGATGTGACAGCAAGACAACCAGATGTTGCTTCCTCTGTGGGTGGCCTCTCTGGGAAACCCTGTAAATTTTTTTTTTTTTTGCAAACTGAAGCATTTACCCTGAAAGCAGCATTTTTTGTGTCTTTTTATTCCCTCTGTTCCAAAAGAAGATTTTCATGGGGATGTCCTTTTTAAAAAATATATCTAGGTACAGGTACAAATCCACCTGCCCAGGGCTGACACTGGAGGGAAACTTCATCTCTCCTTCATTAAAGGTGACAGGCCAGCTTGCTTTCTCAGAAATAGCCCAGAGATGGCTCAGTCACCCGGCTCCTATTAAACCATGCCATGCTTCATGTGCCAAAATGTTGCTGGAACTGTTCCCTCCTGAAAAAAGAAAAACCGCATATACTCAGGGACACAGTTCTTTTTAATTAGCCCCAGATGGGATTTGTTAGTATGCCTCCTCCCATTCCATAATAAATCCTTATAATTAAATAACAGATACTTGTTATTCTTGTGCATGGAGAAGCCAGAAGAAGCTTTTCTCAGCATAGCTAAGTGGGAGAATGGAGAGCAGAGGAAAGGGATGAGCAAGGCGGCCTTTTATTTTATGCTGAGATGAAGTAGGAAGGTTATGCTCAAGGTGGACACAGAAGGACTTGTCTGAGGAGTCCCACTGATCTCAGACTTCTGCTCTCTTGGTTGATTAGAGAAAAGAGGGCTGCATAGGCTTCAGTAACACAAACCTCAGTTTGAACCCTGTCTCTGTGACAGAGTAGTTGTGTGGTGCTAAGCAAATTACCTGAACTGTAAAGTAAAAATAATTCTGCCTCCATCACAGGGCGGTTATGAACATTAAATCTGACATCTGTTAAGCCCTAGGCACAGTACCTGGAACATAGTAAGTGGATGTAATAACTAATCACATGTAATAAGAGCTATTATTGTTGTTGTTTATGGGGAACAGTACTAGTACTGTATAATGAGAGTGATGCGAAGTTATACTAAGCAACCCACAGACCAAAACAGCTTCTCATCCATGATCTTATCATGATGCCCATCCCTCCCCACTATAAAACCATTACCTAAGGGCCATCTGGGAACATGTGTTTAACAGAATTTAAAAATAATGATGCTGCCGGGCGTGGTGGCGCACGCTTGTAATCCCAGTACTTGGGAGGCTGAGACTGGAGGATCGCAGGTTCGCGGCCAGCCTCAGCTACTTAGTGAGGCCCTCCGCAACTTAGTGAGACCCTGTGTCAAAATAAAGAAAAAAAAATTCGACTGGAGGTGTAGCTCGGAGGTAGAATGCCCCTGGATTCAATCCCCAGTACCGCAAAAAAATAAAAAATAAATAAATAAAAATAATGATGCTGAGGCAGGCAGATAAAGCAACGACTATCTCACACATCAGGAAGGATCTGTTAAGGGAACCAAACCCCATGGACAGTCAAGGTCACATTGGATGAAGCCAGCTGCTGAGAGAACCAAACAGAAGAAACGGGCAAGTTTCGATGAGGAAAGAGCTGGGCAGAGAAGAAGCAAGCAACGTCTGTCTAAGACATGCAGTGATCCTACAAAGGGGTAGGCTTGGAGATCAGATCACCATAGCATAGGAAGGGTAGAAAGGTTCTGAAAGGGGGAAAGAAAAGGAGAATGAAATACAACTTTGTCAGTTTTTAAATTATGTATTAAGTAAGATCTAAAAAAAAAAGTAACTTGAAATTGAACTTAGAAAAGTAACTTAGAAATTGAAGCTATTTCTAAGATTCCTATTGAATGAGCTGGTTGTGTGAAAATTTATGAGTCATTATGAATCCTTACACATTTCATTTAAGGCTTAAGTAAGGCTGGATGTAAGAAAGAAATGCAGGAAATTGTAGGAGGCAGCCTGCAGCAGCTAGTACAACAGGAAAACCACAGAGAACAAACCCTTCTATACCTGTAGCAGTGCTTTCCACCAGACCCCTACCAGGAAGGCGCCTGACACCTGTTCTTTGCACTGTCCCGACCGCAAACTGGCACCTGATGACCCGATATGCTAATGAAAAAGTGAAAAATTGCACCAGTTTGACCCAATCAGCATCTAGCCATACTAGTCCTCAATTAGGTCCTCTATAGACTGACCCCTCCCCTGTCTTCACCCCATAAAAATGCCCACCCTAGACCATACCGGTGATATCTCTGTTCTGCCAAGAAAGAGTCCCTCGCAGGCTTGCATTAAAGCTTTCTCTTATGCTGTTGAGCCGTGTCCCCTGTCCTCCTTTTTTTCTAACAGAAATGGAAAGCCCCTGCAATCAAGCAAGGTAGGTAGCCTTTAGGAGTGGCGACTGTCCTACTTCTCCCTGACCTATGGAATTTCTCACAATGCAGCTCTGAACCCGGCCCCAGGTTAATTCTTCAAGAGTCAAAGGCTTCTCTGCTGCATGAGGCATTGCCAAAGCACAGAGAACCCCAAGTCATTTACCCAACAATGTGCACTAAGTCTATTAATGTGCGGTAAGTCCATCAATGTGTCGGTAGTCTATTCAAGACAAAGGCATTGCCCCCAGTGAATAAAGCTGGGCTAATGGGAAAGACCCCAGAGAGACAACTCTAATTCAGTACAAGGAAAACCTCTCTAACATTCAACTCTATTCAAAGAATAAAATAAAAGTAGTAAAGCCCCACCACCAAATGAGTTTCAATCAGAGGCAGCTTGTAGTCATAGAAATATTAAAGAGGAAATGGGACTCTGTGACTTTAAAGTTCATTTCCAAGCCAGCTGTGGTGGTGCATGCCTGTAATCCCAATACTTGGGAGGATAAGACAGGAGGATTGCAGGTTCACAACCAGCCTCAGTAACTCAGCTAGGCCCTCAGCAACTTAGTGAGACCCTGTTTTTAAATAAAAAATAAAATAGGGCTGGTGGTGTAGCTTGGATGTAGAATGCCCTTAGGTTTAATCTCCAGTTACTTACACATATACACAAAAAAAGAAAGAAAAAAATAGTTCACTTCCAATCTTCCAGTTTTGTAAAATAGAAGCCATAACCTCCAACTACAATAAATGTACACTTTTAATCAAGAAAATGAAAATTATGGGAATAACAACAGATCCAAAGCAACATAAAAATGAGCCAAATTAATGCTAAAACACTACTGCAATTCCCAAAAGCAGCTGTTCTGAGACCATTCAAGAAAAACCTGAAGTTTCTCCACACCTGAAGAAGATTCATCCATTGCACATGCGATAATTGGACCGGACTCCTAGTGGTAAGGAGAAAGATTTAAATACACAGATGATTTAGAGCCCAAAAAATGGGAGAGTGGGGTACATAGCTGAGTGGTAGAGCACTTGCCTAGCATGCATAAGGCCTTGGGTTCAATCCCCAGCACTGCAAAAGGGAAAAACAAACAAAAAAAGGGCACACAGGACCCCATGCAGTCCACGCCATGATTCTGCTTAAATGTAGCATAGAGCGTGATGCTTGCCAACAATAAATAACCTCGAATAAACAGTTGCTTTGCCATTTCATGAGAAAAACCAGATCTGCTTAATTCAATTCTGTTCTCTGTATGTATGGGCCCTTTAGATGTAGACTCAATATTTTGATTTGCATTAAATTAAAATGCAAACTCATGGGTATTAAGTTAAAGTGCAAATTCATGGCTTACCCAATTAATATTTCAGAAAACAGAATCTGTGACCTCATGATTTTCCATGGGCTTTGAAAACATTCATTCTTCATTTTCGTCAGTGTTGGAGGATCAGATAAGAAAAGGGATCCCTCGCTGGGCGTGGTGGCTCACGCTTGTAATCCCAGTACTTGGGGGGCTGAGACAGGAGGATCGCAGGTTCGCAGCCAGCCTCTGCTACTTAGTGAGGCCCTCCACAACTTAGTGAGACCCTGTTTCAAAATAAAGAATTAAAAAAAATGGGCTGGGGGTGTAGCTCAGAGGTAGAATGCCCCTGGGCTCAATCGCCAGTACTGCAAAAAAGAAAAGGGATCCCTCATCCTGCTAACATTATGCATCAGCTTGAGTCAGGAACTAGAGATAAAATTACTCAGTGTGGTCTGAATACCAGCTGTGCTGGCATCATCTGGGGGAGAGAGCCTCAGCAATACAGAATCTCAACCCCTCCACCTCCAACCTCGGTCCCAGACCTATGGAGTCAGAATCTGCCTTCTAATAAGATCCCCAGTGACTCCTGTCTGTATTAAAGTTTGAGAAGTTCTAAACGAGGTAGCAACCTTTCACCCTTCACCACTTGCAAGCCTTAGGAAGCAACAGCAGCCTCTGGAAAACAAAAAGAGGAGAAAATTACTCCGATTGTAATCAGTAATGGAATCATTGATCAATCTGTCTTGGTCTAGAAAATTCCTCATTGCTAACATGGTATATAGTCATGCTTCAAATGGGCTGCCAGACCCTTCTGCTGTTGTGACTCAAAGCGGCTAATTAGTCTCAGTTAGCTTCCAGACTTCGGGGGAGTGGGGAGGAAGCCTTCAACAAGTGCCTGGGCAGGCGGGCGGGCGAGGAAAGGCAGCTGTTTCTCGTAAACTGCAATGAATAAGCCTAGCAGGGCTTCACGTTTATAACCTGCAATCTCCTGCCTCTCTGTCAACAGAGAGAAAGCCCTTCCTGCTGGGGTGACTTTGGAGGCACCAAGAGCTGCAATGCAAGCTCCAGCCTGAGTGTGGTCGGTCGTGGAGGGGAGCTTGTCAAGCATCCAGGTGTGAGAAATACACAAAACAAAAGCTAAGTATTGTTCCAAGAATACTACCTCAAAATGGCCACTGATTGCAGGAAAAACTGTGGATTTCACAACAGCTTTTCAGGAAGGGTGCTCAGCACTTCCTTAAATAAGATGCAGACATATCCTTGTTTTTAAAAAGTTACCTGGAGTGAGGTTTGTGGGAGTATATCTTAGGATCAGGAAAACTTGGCAGATCAATGCTTGACAATGACATTGGCCAGTTGCTAATGTGTAGTGGTAATTTCGTTCTTACATGGCTTCCTGCGAATGTAAATTTAGAAAAATGAAGGTCACCGCTTTCTGAAGGCATTTGTTTTGCTGCAGGACCAAAACACAAGCCCAAGAGCTTTACAGAAAAGAATATCAAGACTCCACCTTCTCCAAATAAACTTGGGTTGAAAATCTGATAAATATAGGAGCTCTGTGCTCCTGCAAAACTTGGCCTTTTGTGATCTAGGTCCCAAGTCTGGTCACCAGAAGTGCCACACTCATGAGGAAAGCCCATCAAGGCTTGGGTTGTGTGTGTGTGTGGGCTCGGTGGGATGGGTGTTCAGGATCACCCATCACCCTGTGTTTATCACCCTGTGGGGGATAAACATGATCAGTGACACTCTGATCGCCACATATGAGTCCAGTATATTTCACTCTATCATACCTCCTCCTTCAAACCAGCCTGGGATCTTCTGGTGTAACAGTTAGACTCTTGAATGAGTACAGTTCCTCTCACTCTAGCCCTAGCATGAGAAAATCACACCAGTTAAGAACTTGAGAGGATGCCATTGGGAAATCCCAAGCCAATGTTGGACAATGTACTTCCCCATCCTTCCTGGGTACAAAAATCCTCAAATAATATCACCATGTGTCATAGAATTTTTTTTTTTTGCAGTACCGGGGATTGAACCCAGGGGCGTTCTACCTCTGCGCTACACCCCCGGCCCTAGTTTATTTTATACTTTATTTTGAAACCAGGTCTCACGAAGTTGCGGAGGGCCTCACTAAGTAGAGAGAGAGAGAGAGACAGGGAGAGAGAGACAGGGAGAGAGAGAACTGAGGCTGGCCGTGAACCCAGATCCTCCAGTCTCTGCCTCCCAAAGTACTGGGATTACAAGCATGCGCCACCACGCCCGGCTTTTGTCATAGAATTTTTAATGAATGGTTTTTGCTAAAGGAAAAGTACTTTCTTTTCCAAAAGGAAAAGGCCCTCTGGAAAGTTGTTTTCTACTTTTTTTTTCTTGCTTTAAAACTAATTCCACATAAACTCTAGAATTTTCTACAAACTAAATTTATCATAGAGAAAGTGAAAAGGAGAAACCCTGAGGGTTAACTGGGTGGAAAAATCTTTGTCACAAGAAACTGTGGTCATATTTGCTTTTCTATACCTCTGCATGAAAAACCTAAATGGATATTCACAAAATGCAAACACTTTTTTTTTTGAAGAAGTAATGTCTCATAGAGGCCTCAAGCTTTCAAGAATAGACATCACTGGCAGGTCTTTCCCCTGAATCCTAAAGCTCCCTCTAGTGACCAAGAGCATACACCAACTACAGGTATGGCTAGTAACCCTGCTCTAAAGTCTCTCGTTTTTTAGGTAACACCTTGTTTCTACAGCATTTTCACAGAGTTGATTATTTAACATAAAAGTCTTATGAACTGTGGTTTTCCCCATTTCAAAGATAAGTAAACAAGAGCCGAAATGGGGCCAAGTCTTGCTCAAGGTCACATGGCTGGGAACAAGGAAAGCAGGCCTGGCCGCCAGGTGTTCTGACTCCTAGGCTGGTGTTCTGCTGCACTGACTCGCATCCTGCAGCAAGGATGCAAAGTCACACGTGAGGAGTCTCACAGATGCTCCTGTTCTTTTCAGCTGAGGGGTGAAAGGCACTTTCAAGAGATTTATAGAAGTGTTGACTTTCAACATGAGAATTATGGACCCATACCTACAAACGCTTGCATACAATACCAGGAAAGTCATGGACCCCACCGCAGGGCATTTGCTGATCCCTCAGGCCTTTGAGAACCCCAAGTTAAGAACCCATCCATATTTACTGGATATAATCTTGAGATACCAAGAGCCCAAAGAAGATAAACATTGAAGTTGTGTGTGTGTGTGTGTGTGTGTGTGTGTGTGTGAACTTTGAAGTTCTTTACTTTCCCTTAATTATGATGTCTTCCATGCCTATTTAGTTACCTCTTTAGCTCATTATTGGGAGCATTTAAAAGGATTAAATAAATTAGTATATGTTTGCTAACATTTAAGAAAAAGCTGGTGGATATTGCCACCAAGGCATTCTAGCGTTCCCACAGGCATGCCTAGGATTAGCAGCAAACTGGGATGTTTCTAGGAAAGTAGCAATTTGGAAGCATTTTTTCAAATGTAAGAGCATACCACAGTCTAACTGCCTGGCTCAATGAAAAGCCTGAAGAAGAAGCAACAAAGTGACTATAGAAGGGCTTCTCTCAGTCAATATAAGCCAGTCCTGCCTCTACATCCTCAGCTCTTTTCATCCAGGCATTTCAATGGCTTGGGAAAAGCCCAAACAAAAAGTCATGGCTTACTAATTCACAAGAGTCTCTTTCATGTAAGTCCCATGAGGGCAGGGACCATGACTACATACTTCAGTCACATTCCTAACATCCAACGCAGCCTCTGGCAGTAGTGAACACTCAACAGATATTTAATGAATCAGTGAGCAGATGGTCCTTACTGAGTCAGCCTCTCTGGGAACCTACCCATCTCTGCCCCTTCCTAATTGATCAGTGGCCTCTGGTTACCTGGGACATTGCCCTCCAACCCTCTGCCCAGGCAATCTCAGCACCTGGGTACTTCTCTATCCTGATGAGTTCTGTGACCCACTCTTGCAGTCTAGGTTAAGTGACAAACAGACCTAAGCAATCCTAAACAGCTTCTTGCTTAAACCTCCCAGGAAATGTATCACAGTTCCAAAGGGATATTTTAAAATGTGTGTAAAAATGCAAGACCCTAATGACTAGAAGAACATCTCACAGGATGAACAGATAAAGAAAATGTGGTGTATATACACAATGGGTCCTTCCTTCCTTCCTTCCTTCCTTCCTTCCTTCCTTCCTTCCTTCCTTCCTTTCTTTCTTTCTTTCTTTCTTTCTTTCTTTCTTTGTGCTAGGGATTGAACCCAGGGGCATTCTACCTCCAAGATGCACCCCCTAGCCCTTTTTTATTTTTTATTTTTATTTTTTAAATTTTTTTTCCTTTGAGAAGTGTCAAAATAAAAAATATTTTTTATTTTGAAACAGAGTCTTACTAAGTTGCTGAGGCTGACTTCAAACCTGCAATCCTCCTGTCTCAGTCTCCCACGTACTGGGATTACAGGTATGCACCACCACACTCAGCTCACACATGGAATTTTACTCAGCCATAAATAAGAACAAAATGATGTCAATTGTAGGAAAATGGATGGAACTAGAGACTATTTTGCTCCGTGAGATCATCCAGTCTCAGAAAGTCAAGGGTCGGTATGTTTTCTCTCATAATGTGAAAGCTAGAAGAAAATAGGAAACAAAAGGGAATTTAGATACATAAGGAGACCAGTAGAATCGTGGAAGGGGAGTGGAAGAGGGAGGTGAGGAAGAGAAAAAGAAGGCTTGATGAAGAAAACAGTCCCAATAATGCTATGCCCATCCATAAATGAAGGCATCACTACCAATCTCACTAACATCTAAGGGGAGCGGGGAGGGGGTGGGATCCGGAGGTAATCACACCAAGTGCTGTGTGCATGTATTTTTGTATCACATTGAACCTCACTATGAGGTATAATTCCAGTGCACTAATAAAAGTATATATTTTTTAATCTCATTATCAAGACAGACTGCTGAGGGTGCCTCTGAGCTTGGAGGGCCATTCTAGATCATCTAGCACCCCTTTGACTCAGTATGCCTTTCCGTGTCTGAGCTGTGATCATATAACTTCCCCCGAGCTTCTCACAGGCGCTGCTCACCTCATGAAATGTCACCTCAAAAATGTCTTCTTCAGCTCCCTGGGTTGGCAGCTCCTACCTGTTTCCATAGCAGAGTTCATACTTTTATGACTGTGTTGTGACACTATCCTGATTATATGTATGTGTCTTTGTCCCTCCTCCCCTATACTGAAGTAAATCTAATGGGAGAATCAGAAGATGCTGAATTCAAAAATGAACTACAAGCCGGCTGTGGTGGTGCACGCCTGTGATCCCAGTACTTGGGAAACTGACACAGGAAGATTACAGGTTCGAGGCCAGCCTTAGCAACTTAGTGAGACCCTGTTTCAAACTAAAAAATAAAAAGGGCCGGGGGTGTAGCTCAGAGAATACCCTTGGGTTCAATTCCCAGTTCCAAGAAAAAAAATGTATATACACAAATTTATCAGAGTCAATCACTATGCTGAGCATGAAAAGGAGGGAAGGGGGAGGGAATAGGGTGGGATTTGAGGGAGGGCTAAATGAGCAATGTGTGCATGCATGCTTCTGATACCCTGACACCTATCAAAATGTATAACTACAATGCACCAATAAATGAATATATTTTTTTTTAAAAAAAGAGCTACAGTGGCACCTGCCTGATGCCCCAGCTACTTAGGAGTCTAAGGAGGGAGGATCACTTGAGCCCAAGAGTCGGAGACCACCCTGAGCAACACAGCAAGACCCGGTCTCAAGAAGAGGAAAGGAGGGCCGGGCATGTAGCTCTGTCGTAGAGCATTTGCCTAGCATGTGTGAGGGCCTAGGTTCAATTCCCAGTACTGAAAAAAAAAAAAAAGTCAGGGAATGGAAACTTCAGATGCTTCTCCTTGACCTACCATGGGATTTATGCCCTAATAAACCCATCTAAGTTGAAAAAACCTTAAATTAAAAATGCATTGACTACACCTACCCAATGCCATAGCTTAGCGACATGGTCTACTATAGAGCACTGTTTGTTCACCCTTGTGGTCCAGGACTGACTGAGGGTCATGGCTTGCTGCTGCTGACTGGCATGTGCGAGAACATGGTACCACATATCACACCACATTTCACCAGCCCAGGAGAAGATCCAAATTCAAAATGCAAAGTATGGGTTCTGCTGAGTGTGTATGGCTTCTCACCAGCATAAAGTCTAAAAATCTAAGTCAAAGTATAATAAGTCAGGACCCTCGACCTACCTCTTACTCTCCAGTTTATTTTTTCTCATCTTAATTCTGGCAGGACCATATGCCTTTTCTTGATTTGGGCAAATTCAGCTTTTCCAGCAGCTACTAGGCACATCTGCATGGAACAGGATTCTCTTGGAGAAGAATGAAGGTCTGAGCCGTGGCAGTGCTGTGATCTCAGGTGTGGGTGGGGTCCAAGTGCCATTCACCAGTATTTTCACCTAAAGAGCTCCTTTTTCTCCAGTCATCCATTTGGATATTGTATTTAAATCAAAGTTTCCCAAATTTTAAGATCTTTACCATAGTAAAGTAGCACCTGGGCTAATATTTACTGAATGACTTTCTTTAACTCAATTTTTTAAACATCACTTTTGCTTTGTAAGTAATATCCATGAAACATCAGGTTTGATGTGCTCTTTTCCCCAATACACATTAAACACAAAACTATTACAATGAAAAAAGGGATTGAGATAAACTCACAACTGCTAAAATCTTAAAAAAAAAAACACTTTGCCTACATGGTCATGAAAATCACCTCCAAATAACATCAAAGGCGCAACAGTTCCACTTTGAGAAATACTCGTCTAAACCGTCAACACCCTCTTAATGCCTCCAACCCTAACCTACCTTCATCCTCAGCAGATCGCCCCACTTCCTTGAAAAGACAGCCCATCGGACTTGAATTCCCCCAAGTTGGTTCTCACCATATCTTCCCACCCCACGCGCACCCCCGAAAGCACACCTTCCTAAGTTCCCATCCTCCTGTCTTCCTGCTCTGCTCTCAGGAGAGGAGTGGCCCTTCTTTTTCGCCCAAGAAATGCACATTCACTGTGTTCTGCAGTCTACTCCATGATACTGTCTCAAGGATCCTACTCCATCAATCAACTTCCTTCTTGCCTGCATTTATCTTATTTTGCATTGTGAAATATAACATGCAGGGAGAACATATCAGCGTATCTGTTCAAATTAAGTAAAAATAGCAATACGAGCACATGTGTGTCTGTCATCCACATGAAGAGAGCACTCTTGGTACTTTCAAACATGCTTTGTGCACCTCCCCAAGGTATTTCTCTCCCTCCCACTCCAGGGTAAACTCTGGCCTTTCTTTAACACCCATGTGTGTAGACTTCAGCAACATATCACTTCGTTTTGCTTCGTTTTAAGTTTAATGTGAATTAAATCACACTGGTTTTATTTGGGGCTTCATTTCTTTGTCTCAATATTATGCTTTGGAGGTTTATTCCACTTTGGCGTGTATAGCAGTAGTTTCTTTATTTTCACTTCTGTTGAGTATTTCATGACTAACGCACAATGTCCCTTCATTTTTATTTCTGTAGAATATTAGATTACATGACTAATCCACAATTTATTCATCATGTTTCTGTTGTTAGATATTTGAGCCGCTTTTAGCTTTTTGTTATTCAAAAGCAACACTATTGTGGACATTCTTGTAATTGTGTCCGGGCGTTGACGAGAATTTCTCTAGGGAGTTGGCTTTCAAAAAAACGTTTAACACAACTCACCATAAGAAATTTAAACATTTTAAACACAACCCCAAAAGAGTAACAAAGCAATATGAAACCTTACTATTAGCAACCCAGAAGATTAATATCACATGAACTATTAGCAATGCATTCTGATATTTTCTATTTCTATTCTATTATACCATGCCGTGTTCTAGTTCATTGGGTTTTTTTTTTTTTGAGGTACTGGGGATTGAACCCAGGGGCATTCTACCTCTGAGCTACACCGCAACCCTATTTTTTATTCTTTATTTTGAAACAGGGTCTCACTAAGTTGCAGAAGGCCTCACTAAGTAGCTGAGGCTGGCTGCGAATCTGTGATCCTCCTGTCTCAGCCTCCCAAGTACTGGGATTACAAGCGTGCACCACCATACCCGGCTTACTCCATTGTTTTTAAAAATCCTGGTTAGCCCATCTGTCTAACCTGGCTCCAATCAAGATAAGTTAAAAACTGCTTTAGGACATCTACCTAGGAGTGGTATTCCTAGGTTGCATAGCACTTGCATGGTTTAGCTTTCCTAGGTAATGATAAACTGTTCGAATGGGACCCTCTCAATTTATACTCCCCCAAACAGAAAATATAAGTCACACTTTTCTATAACCTTGCTAACTTAATACCAAATGAACTTCTAAATTTCTTTTCAATTGGTTGGTATTCCATTATATTTCACTATGGTTTTAATTCGTACTTTTCTGGTTACTAATGAA
This sequence comes from Glis glis, assembly GCA_004027185.1. Classification (NCBI taxonomy): domain Eukaryota; kingdom Metazoa; phylum Chordata; class Mammalia; order Rodentia; family Gliridae; genus Glis; species Glis glis. Next base: position 15,317 of record PVJS01011864.1, read on the forward strand.
AAGGAGCATATATTAATGTTATGAGTCTGTTTATATATTTTGGCCAATTTTCTATGAGAATATCTACATCTTAATATATTCATAAAAATCTTTAATATTTTCTTTATGCTGATCCCCTATGTTGTAAATGAATTGTAAATATTATCTCCCACTTCCTGGTTTGTCTTTTGACTTTTTTGTTTCATGATGAACTGTAGTCCTATAATATTGTTGAATTGATGAATCTCCCCCTATGATTTGCATTTTTTCCTTTTTTTTGTGGTACTGGGGATTGAACCCAGGGGCATTCTACCTCCGAGCTACACTCCCAGCCCTATTTTTTTTTATTTTTATTTTGAAATAGGGTCTCACTAGGTTGATGAGAGTCTCACCACTTGCTGAGGCTGTCCTCCAACCTGTGATCCTCCTGTCTCAGCCTCCAAAGTACTGGGATTAGCATGCGCCACCACACCCGGCTTACATTTTTGTTTTTTGTTTAATGTCTTAAGGACTCTTTCTGTATCAAGGGGTTTTATTCTACTGCATAGTCTAAAAGGTCTATGCTCATGCTTTCACATTGAAGTCTTCCACCCACCAAAAATCGATTTTTAAATACAGTGCAAAGTTGAGATCCAGCTTTATCTTATTAACATCCATGGGTTATCCCAGCACCATGTACTGAATGGCTGACCTTATCTGCAGTTCTCTGCAGTGACTTCGTCGGGAATCAGGCTGGCACGCCTGAGTGGGGTGTGTTTCAGGTCTTCTCTTCTGACCCACAGATCTGTCTGCCTCTGAGTCAATACGTCTTAATCCTTATAGTTTTATAATGAGTCTTAAATCTTGACAAAGCAAGCCCTTCCACACCTCAATCTTTTTCACAAGTTTATGGTCCTTTTTCTCTTCCACCTAAACTTTAGAATCACCTTTTTTATTTTCTCATGAAATCCATTTGGTTTTTTATTGGAATTTCATTGAAACTATAGCTAAATCGAGAGAGATCTATTATCTTACACCATGGACTTCTTCAAGATTATAATGTACCTCTGCCTTCATTTAGGTTGTCTTGAATGATGCTCAGTAATGCTTAGAAACTTTTTCCATAAAGGGGTTTACACTCCTTAGAACTTTATACTTTGTAGTGTTACTGTAAAAAGGTAGCTTACTGATAAATAGAAATGCATCTGACCTTTCTATGTCGACGTTAGATGCAGCACCTTGCCTGACCCTTCTCATTAGGTAAAATGATTTCTCCATAGACTCCTTTAGAATTATTTGGCATCGATAATGACCTTTTGTTCTTATTTTCTAGTCGTTATCATTTTACTTCTTTTTCTTGTCTTGCCCTACTGGCCTGGGTGCTGTGGAGTCAGGTGCTAGCTGCCCTCTCTGTTTCCCTCTTGATCCCAAAGGGAATATTTCAACATCTTATCGTAAAACGTATTTGCTATAGGATGTTGTAGTTGTCTTCTAAAACTAAGGAAGTTCCCTTCTGTAGTAAGAGAATTTTTAAAAATAAAATTGTTATTTTATTTTATTTATTATTATTATTATTATTATTATTATTATTTTGCGGTACCGAGGATTGAACCCAGGGGCTTTCTACCTCTGAGCTACACCCCCGGCCCTATTTTTTATACTTTATTTTGAAACCGGGTCTCACAAGGTTGCAGAGGGCCTCACTAAGTAGCTGAGGCTGGCCGCGAACCCGGATCCTCCGGTCTCTGCCTCCCAAGTACTGGGATTACAAGCGTGCACCACCACGCCGGCTAAAATTGTTATTTTAGATGTTATTTTGATGATTTGTGTGGCTCCTTTTCTTTTATATTTTACATTTTTTAATGGCATTATTGAAGTACAATTGACATACGAGAAGGGGCACAGATTTAAGATGCACATTTGATAAATGTTTTTTCTTTATAAATTTAGAACAGAACAGATTTATTACACAAGACAAAAACATACATATATTAAAGGAAACATTTAAAGCCAGGCATGCTGGCACACATATCTATAATCCCAGTACTTGGGAGGCTGAGACAGGAGGATCTCTGGTTCGAGGCGAGCCTCGGCAATTTAGCGAGACACTCAGCAACTTAGCAAAACTCTGTTTCAAAATAAAAAATAAAAAGGTCTGGGGGTGTGGCTCAAATACCCCTGGGTTCAATCCCCAGTAGCAAAAAAAGTTATAATATCTGATAAATTTTGGCATACATATGTATATATTTGTGAACCATCACCACAATCAAGATAATGGACATATCCATTATCTCTCCAAAATTTCTCCTGGATGCTTCGTGAATCCTCCCTTAAGAATGTCTCTGCCATCCCCACACCTCAGTCCTCAAACATCCACTGCATTTATTTATTTGTTTGTTTATTTATTAGTTTATTTATTTATTTATTTATTTATTTTTGCTGTACTGGGGATTGAACCCAGGGACATTCTACCTCCCATATACCCCCAGCCCGATTTTTTGTTCTTTACTTTTTGAAACAGGGTCTCACTAAGTTGCGGAGGGCCTTTCTTCAGTAGAGATTAGCTTGCATGTTCCAGAAATTTACATGAATAAAATCACACTGTGTGTACTCTTTTTTAGCTCAGCTCCTTTTACTCAGCTCAAGTCCATGGCTGCGCCCAGCCTGGATTTCCCCTACCTGCACCCAGGCTGGAAATCCCAGAGGGTACACTGGAACACTCGTAGGGTTCATCTGGCTTCTTTCTCATCTCTTAAAAATCACTGCCTATTGTTGCCTGGTGTACAGAGTCTGAAAAACTATTGTTTCACGTATTTTTTTCTTTTCTTTTTGTTTTCCTTTTTAGTTGTTCCAAGTGGGAAGACAAACCTGGTCCCCTGTTACGCCATCTTGGCAGGAAGTGAAAGTCCTGCATCGATCGCTCTTGGTGACCCTTAGTAGAAAGTGGCAGACTTTCCTTAGAACTTAGGGGAATTCTTTGAGGCTTGATTTAGAGCTCATTTCCCTCAGAAAAGATTTATGTTTGCTTCTGTCAACAACTTGGAAACACTTTCAGCCAAGGACCACCTGAAAATTAAATTCTTCTCCGCTGGACATGGTGGTACATGCCTGAAATCCCAGTACTTGGGAGGCTGAGACAGGAGGATCAGAGGTTCAAGGCCAGACTGATTCCTTAAAGACAGGAGCGTGGGTCCCTGCTGACCCATGGAGCCGCATCAGCCGGAACCATCACTTCTGGAGTTCTTTCACGAGTGAGAAGTAAACCTCAATGTTTAAATCTCTGTTATTTTGGAGAAGAGCAGAGAGTGTTAGAAACAGCAAGTCAGCCTAATAATATATCCCCCAGTTCTGAAACCTCAGTCATCCTTGATTCTTTACTCTTCCTTGACCCCAACATCAAACAAGTCCTGCTAAATTTGACCCCTTAATATCTCTCAAATCTTCCTTTTCCTCTCATTCCATGCTGCCTCGGTCTAAGGTGGGTGTTTTCATATTCTTTGCTTAGACAAACACAGTAGTTGTTGAAGTGAATTTTCTAAAACATAAGCTTAAGCCAGGAGTGGTGGTACACGCTTGCAATCCCAGGACTTGGGAGGCTGAGACAGGAGGATCACAGGTTCGAGGACAGCCTCAGCAAGTAGTGAGACTCTCATCAACCTAGTGAGACCCTGTTTCAAAATAAAAGTAAAATAGGGCTAGGGGTATTGCTTGGAGGTAGAATGCCCCTGGGCTCAATCTCCAGTACCACACACACAAAATAAATAAATAAAATAAAGCATAAGCTTGTCTTTTCTCTTTAAAACTCCACACAAGCTCATCGCCTATGGAATACAGTCTAAGCCCCTTAGCACTGCTTCCTTGGACCATCACAACCAGGCACTTATGGTCTTTGCCTTCCCTTCCACCTCAAATATTACTGCCAATAACATATACACAATGGGTATATAATTATGTAAACTTCCAGGTGGTTTCATGCCTCTGTACCTTTGCGTGCATTGCTTGCTTTCTGAGAGAAGGGCATCTTTTCCTTTGCCCTATCTAATTCTTCTTGTCTTTTAAATTCTAATCCATGTATCAGCTCACCCAGCCAGTTTTTCTGGACACCTTCCATCCCTTCCTACATTTCTTCCTGAAACCATGGGCTGAATAAATGAAAATACATTTTGAGGAAATTAATAAGAGGAGCATAATAATTCAAATGACAAGAAAGAATATCTTCTCTGAAAACCAAAGAGTTGGGGGATAGTGTTTAAACAAATGTGACATCAACAACAACAAAAAGAAAATCACCAGTAAAATGAGTACTCCCCCAAGTAGTGGGGAAGATGAATGAATTATGTGAGCCATGCATATTCAGGGTTTAGCAAGGTGCTCGGAACATAATAAACCTCTCAATGATTTTAAGCTATCACGATAATCATTATTATTAGTATGTAATTGTCTTATAAAGCACCAAAAAAATTTATGACGGTTACAGAACTCCTCATGTGGTAGGAAGAACCCTGACACACCCTTAAGACACTGCTGGGAAAATTCATTTCACACATGTGAAAATTAGTGGACTTCCTTCCTAAAAGTGAGTTCATCGCATAGCTTCTCGAAGCAGCAGATGTTGTCGGGGAATAGAAGATAGCCATTCATTAGTGGGAGACCATTTGATTGTTCAAATTGGAGCCAAAAAGTGATCGTGACCCTCCTTTTTTTACCTGGATGAGGAGCCAAAGCTCTGAATTTACTTCAGGGACTTGAACCATACAAGGGAAGCACGGGTGTTTGCATGCATTTTGAATGAATATAGGTATAAACAAGGCAACGTCTTAGCAGGATATGGGAGGAGTGTGCATCAGAATTCAAACAACAGACACATTGTCTAGATCTTTCTTTGGTAAGAGATTAAAGGATTGATCATAGCTTCACACATACCGCGTGTTTGTGCAGTAATTATGCTTTACGACTGGTTCTGGTTCCTTCATTAATGCCAAAGATTCTTTTTAAAAATGTGATAAACCTTTTTGGCTCAAACATACTGGTTCCAAACATTCCTTGGCCTCTTTCTGCTTAATGATGGAGTTTTTAAAGCCTGCTTTTGTGTAGCTATGCGTGTGTGTGTGTGTGTGTGTGTGTGTGTGTGTGTGAGTTTGTGTGTTGGAGCCATAGGTAGGGCTGCTGATACAGGAAAGGAAAAGAGAAAATGGGTCTCAGAGGACTGGCTGTATCTTAAAAGTAAACCCACATGGCAACCATTCATAGTCAAAAAGGATAGCAAAATGTGCCGAAGAAAAACAGTCTCAAAACATTTTAGGATTCTTACTAAGTTCATTTAGATGACAACACAACCTGATTTCACACAAATATGTTGATACATACCCATATATGATTGTCTATAATTCACCATACTGTGCTGAGGTATGCCCAATTTGACTTGCACTATTGATAAAATGTAGTAGCAGAGCCAGGCGTGGTGGCTCACACCTGTAATTCCAGTACTTGGGAGGCTGAGACAGGAGGATCACAGGTTCGAGGCCAGCCTCAGAAATTCAGCAAGACCCTGTTTCAAAATACAAAAAAAAAAAAAATAGGGCTGGGGGGTGCAGCTCAGAGGTAGAGCACCCCTGGGTATCCCTGATACCACACGAAAGGAGGAAGGAAGGAAGGAGGAAGGAGAAAGGAAAGAAGGAAGGAAGGAAGGAAGGAAGGAAGGAAGGAAGGAAGGAAGGAAGGAAGGAAGGAAGGGGAGGAAAGAAAGAAAGAAGGAAGGAAGGAAAGAAAATAGCAGCAGTTGTTTTAATGTATCATTGTCACAGGGTTGAAATCAAATTTGCTAAAATTCGATTTATTCCTTTCTGATTTCACTCTAATTCCTAGGTTTAGATCACCCCAAATAGGCCCCACAAACCTGAGATTTTTATACCCTTATCCTTCTCCAACATTTATTAGTAAAGATATTTTAAGAAAAGGAAAGAATTATGAAAGAGTAGCTGTTATTCTTATATATTACAAACATTTTCTTTTTTCCATTTTCCTTATTGTCTAATGCCTATTATATGTCAAATACAATGCTAGGTATTTTGAAACCCAGTTCTGCTCTTAACTAGCAAGTTAAATTCTCTATAATTTTTCTTATTGGTAAAAATAGAGATAGTAAAAATATTTGCATAATAAGGTTGTTGTAAGTGCTTAGAACATCGCCTGGTGCATAATAAACAATAAATGCCTGGTATTGTCAATATCTATTATTATTTAAATTAACCTTCAAAACTATTTATTATTTATTTATTTATTGGCACTGGAGATTGAACCTAGGGGCATTCTACCTCTGACCTACACCCCCAGTATTATTTTTTTATTTTGAAAGAGGGTCTCGCTAAGTTGCTGAGACTGGCCTCGAACTTGCAATCCTCCTGTCTCACTCTCCCAAGTACTGGGATTACAGGTGTGCTCCACCACATCCAGCTTTCAAAACTATTTAAAGCAGATATAATGATCCCATTTTATGGATTAGGACACTAAGGTTCAGAAGCTAATAAACATGCTTAGTTACTCAGCAAATAAGAGAGAGAGTTAGAATCCAAATCCATTTCTGCATTACCTCTGAGGCCTCTGCTCCCTGTTAGGTTGCAGTGCCTCCCAATCAGGCACATTTTCATTCTTACCTTGGACATAATGGTCTTTGTTTCTGTGCCTCAGTCTCCTTATCTGTAAAGCTGGGACCGTTAATGGTGCCTACTTCCCAGGCCCATTAGAGAAAGCACTCAATATTATTATTATTATTGTTAGTTTTCTGAGGACAGTCCTAATGACATTCCTTTCTGAAACTTAGGGCTATCTTGAGACCTTCTATGCAATGTTAAAAAAAAAAAGATTGGCTACACAGTAAAGAGATGACCAATTCTAACCTCATCTTTCACTCAGTGGCATGATCGTTATATTAAAGGTCCTTTTAATGTGTTTAACATTGTATTTCTAAATTTCTCTTTGAACCTCTTTCGGAAGAATCTTAACATCTTTTATGTAAAAATAACAGACTCGAACCACCTGAAATAACAAAAGCGGGGATTTTTTTTAAAGGGGATCTGTTTGTTCTGGAATATCATGAAAGAAGTCAGCTAATTCAGCAGATTACTGGCTTCAAAGCAGTTCAACTTGACCAACTTGGAAGCCCAAACAGTACTCATGGTCAGCGTACGAATGGGAACTTAACGACTGGCCTGACAATGCACCGTGAGAGCTGCGTGTGAGAGAGAGAGAGGAATACAGGGGCCAGGAAAGGAGCGGCACTTCCATCTTGACAGGAGTCTAGTTTATGATTGCTAACTTGCTATTTCTAAAGTTATGGTTAATATTATTTTTCTTTTTTTGTGGTACTGGGGATTGAACTCGGGGCATTCTACCTCTGAGCTACACCCCCAGCCCTTCTTATTTTTTTCTTTTAATTTTGAAACAGGGTCTTGCTAGATTGCTGAAAGTCTCACTAAGTTGCTGAGACTGGCCTCAAACCTGCGATCCTCCCCTCTCAGTCTCCCAACTACCGGAACTACAGGCGTTCCGTTTTGATATCCACTCTGGTTCAGGTTGCTATTACCAATCACACACTTTTTTTTTTCCTAAAACATGACTTCGTCTTCATTTTCTTAAATGACTGCATACCCAGCCTCTCACTACAGAGCGCTTCTCCTATTCGGCACCATCAGCTCCTGGTTTTGAACACTACAGGAGGTAACCAGTGACCCAGGTGATCCAAGAATCATTTATTCCATTTGGGAATGTGTTTTGGTTGTTACCTCTGATCTTGGGTGCATTCTGGAGTTTTTAGAACCGGAAATTGAAGCAGAATAATGGGGTCACACTGCTTGACTTGAAGGACCAGGGAAAGCAGCCGGGAATCTCTACCTGGACCTTGCCTTCGGCTCTGTCTACTTTCAGTTTTCTCAAGAGTTGAGATTTCATATGCCAGACCGCCAACCTAAGTAGACTTTTTCTTTCTTCAGCCTGTAGTCTTTGTGGCTTATATCTGTCATGAAGTGAGGGAGAAAATTGCCGTTTGGAAGGAAAAACCTTCTTCTCTAGTGCCTGACAAGAGGGCCACACGATGTATATAAAATAAGAGTCAAACAGATTTGGGATGATCTGTAGCAGGTGACTGCCCCCATCCTTCAGTTTCCTGCCCATGTTCTAGTGAGGGTTAAATGAGATAGCATGATAAAGCGCTCAGCCTAGGGCTTGGCACATGCTTAATTTTGTATAAATGATTGCTGCATTATATTCACTTGAGTTTGAAAGAATTTCTGTTTCTGCCAAGTCATATGAAAATTATCAATAGATGGATAAGAGATATAATCTCATGTGAAAAATATTTTTGCAGAATAAAGAAAAAAACACCACCAGGCATGGTGGCACATGCCTCTAATCCCAGTACTTGGGAGGCTGAGACAGGAGGTTCACAGGTTCAAGACCAGTCTCAGCAACGTAAGGAGACTCTCAGCAACTTAGCAAGACCCTGTTTAAAAACAAATAAACAAATAAATAAATAAATGACTAGGGGTCAAAGGGTCAAGAGGGAAAAAAACATTGCATGGGTAGCCAGAAAACTCTTGATTTCCTAACAAAAAGTCATCGTTCAATCACCTGCACTTTATTCCCTTATATGACCCTCAGTATAACAAACTCATTTCATTTCAATGACTTGAGACCAGCCAGCGACGCACGCGGCACTTTTGTTTCCTGATCATTCCATTACACTGCTGGATTACTTATTAATGGTTTGTTTGTTTAACTCCCAGCAACACCCAAATTCAAGGCTTTGAAAAGTCTTTTCAACCCAGTCCAGAACTTCTTTACAATAGCAATAAATGATACCAGTTCTTTTTAATATTAATAAACCTGAACAATAACGTAGAGAGCATTATGCAGTAATTGTTTTTCAATCACACCTTCCGCTTTTGGAAGTGAGTGTGGCATTTCATTACCTAATATCTATGTTCTTAGGAGTAACTTATGTGTTAATCATATACAGTGGTAGTTTTCAAGGATTTCACCTCAGTAATTTTCAGGTTAGGTGGAGTTTAAGTTTCTAGGATTTTGTGTGTGTGTGTGTTTGTGGTACTGGGGGTTGAACCCAGGGGTGGTATACCTCTGAGCTACACCCTCAGCCCTATTTTATTTTTTATTTTGAAACAGGGTATCACTAAATTGCGGAGGGCCTCATAAAGTTGCTGAGGCTGGCCACAAACCTGCGACCCTCTTGTCTCAACCTCCCAAGAACTGGGATTACAGGCATGCGCCACCATGCCCTGCTAGTTTCTAGAATTTTAATTTCATACCATTAAAACTATATAACATCAGTAACATTTGTTTGTATACTAATGCCAAAAATTAACTTCCCAAACATCAACGTGAAATAATTATTCATTAATAAGTAATTTTATTATTTTCCCCTATACAACTTAAGTTGAAATGCCGAGGTAACTGAATCATTCCAAATTAAGGTTTACATTTTTAAACAACCCCAGTGAGTCTCAAAATTTAGAATATGCTTTTTTAAAATACAGATTCCTGGGCTCAACCAATAAGATAGATTCCTATATTATAATATAGTAAAAATTCAGGGTTGAAGTTCAAGGATCTATATTTTTTAACAATATCATAGGCAACTCTTATGCAGGGGATTTGCAACACACCTTTTTAGAACCACCAACTTACATCAAAACACTGATTATATTTGAAAAGGAATTTAGTTGCCATAACTATAACACAAAAATTTGTTTATGCAACTCACTATTAATCCTAGTTATAAGAATTATACTAGAAAAATGCAATTAAATACTTTAAAACTTGTTCCACTTTATCATACTGAGAAGTTAGGTATACTGTAAAGGGGCATTTTCTGGCTTGGTGAGTCACTAATGAAAATATTGATTGCACACCTATTACATTTGTTTTATACTGAAACATTTTAAAGATAAACACAAGCATAGATTCCAGTTAGCAGGGCTTTGACATCTAGTTAGGAAGGCAAGATATAACCACAGAGAAGTTAAGTGGTGTTATTTAGAATGAATGATTAAATGGTAAGTAAGAGAAATCGGAGGGGGCACCAATGGGGACTGAAGTGTGAGCCGGCATGCAGGGGCAGGAGAGGGAGGTAAGGCCGACCTGGAGGCCGGGCTACAGAAAGCCAGGGGAGTCATTCCATATTTGAGTGATTATATTCTTGGACTGCCAGAAACACATGACATCTCAGCAATGCAGATTGTGCCTCAGAGTTCAGAGATGCCAACTATAATCAAACCCAGATGCATACATAAAGTTGCTGCTTAGCATAAAAGGGACAAGGCTCCAGCTTCAGTTTTAGATCTCAAACTGTCCATTTTTTTAATGTCAAAATAGAATAAAATCAAGACAAATCTCATCCATAGTCGATGTTTATCAGAAAATTAATACCTTTGAGGGAGAAAAAAAAGAGGTACATTATTTTTAAAACTCAAGGTTTTTATTAATTGGTTCAAGTTTTGAGTGTGTTCACCCTCATTATGTAGACCAGATAATGTAAAGGCAAAAGCTTATGGGGTCCAGGTGTGGTGGTACACGCCTGCAATCCCAGTGCTTGGGAGGCTGAGACAGGAGGATCGCAGGTTCATGGCCAGTCTCAGCTAACTAGGGAGACCCTCTGAAACTTAGTAGGAGCAATATTCACCATAGTCAAAAGAGGAAAACAACCAAATATCCATCAACCTACAAAAGGATACACAAAATGCACTATAGCTATGTGATGGAATATTACTCCGCTATAAAAAAAAGAATGAAATATTGATGCATGCTATAACATGTATGAACCTTGAAAACATTATACTAAGTGAAAGAAGCCAGAGACAAAAGGTCAAGTATTGTCTGATTCCGTTTCTATGAAACATACAGAACAGATACATCCATAGAGACAGAAAACAGATTGGTGATTGTCGGGGGCTGGAGGGAGTGGAGAATGGGGAGTACTTGTAATTGCAGTGCAGTTTTATTTGGGGGTGATGAAAAGTTTGGAACTAGATAGAGGTGGTGGTTGCACAATTTTGTGAATGTACTAAATACTACTAAATTGTTCACTTTGAAACGGTTAATTTTATGCTATATGAATTTTATCTCGAAAAGAAATCTATCCACCACCACAACAAAAGAACCATGGTGAACTAGAAAGGGCAGACCTTGTAATAGAGGCACCCGCTCTCCGGGCCTCGCCAAGTGCCGCCACATCAGAACCGAGGCCCAGGGTTGTCAGATATTATTAAGAGAGACCAAAGCTTTACATGTAAAAGGTTTACATGTAAAAACAAACTAATTCAAGAAATTTAAAACTGTGCTGGGCAATGAAAACAAATCCCAGGGCTAAATGCAGCCCCTGGGCCACCAATTTGTAAACTTTGGCATAGTCAATCCCAATTTAAATCAGAATATTTTAAATAATTTATAAACTCACTTAAATTGTTTCATGATTAAAATTCTTAGATCTAGACTAATTAAAACAAAAACATGTGTGTGTATGTATGTATGTGTGTACATGTGTTCAGGCAAAGCCAATTATTGTTTTAATTAGTCTAGATCTAAGACTTTGAAGTGTGTGTGTGTGTGTGTGTGTTGCTAGGGATTGAAACCATGGTCTTGTGCATGCTAGGGAAGTGCTCTGTCACTGAATTACATTGCCAGCCCTTTATTTCTTAAATAGAAGATACCATGACATAAATAAGAGGCCATTTTTCTCCCAACAGCACTATGAAATTACAGTCTCTTTACATGTATTTAATCTGAAATAATGCATTTTTCTCTGTGGATAATATTCTCTGGGAGATAGTCTAAATACTAATTCTGCCAGAAATTGAATTAATATAGCCATCCATGCACATCCATAACCTAACTTGTTAGCCTTGATCCATCATTCAGTTTGACTTTAGTGCTATTTAAGATCTGCAAATAAAGTGGAGTGCAGTTCTTAATTTAAAGAACGTCCAGGTATTTATATCTACATTTAAATGGTCTACCAAATGACAAGCTAGCATACTAAAATAGAAGAACAACAAAGTATCCAATATTTATAAGAATAAAGTGTAACTTCTGAATTTGTTTGAATTTTGAGGCAGCATTTTAAAACTTTTGGTATTAAAATAATTTTGGACTTAACAAGAGTTGAGAACATAATATTACTGAGTTTGGATATACCTTTCACCCATCTTCCCCTTAGTTATAACCATGGTACAGTAACACATAACTATGTTTAAACATTTATATAACCATGGCACATTTATCAAAACTAAGAAGCTAGCATGTCACAGTACTATTAACTCAACTATAGACTTTATTTGAATTTCTGCTGTTTCTCCACTAATGGCTTTTTCTATTCCAGGATCCCACCCAGGACACCACATTGCATTTAGTTGCCTCCTTAGTCTCCTTCGATTTGTGATGGTCTGTAGTCTTTCCTTCTGGATACTGTCTAGACAAAACATTATTTTCCAAAGTTATTTAGGTCAAGTCCTTTCTTCCCTGCTCCTTCCAGAGAGGCTATATTTGCACTATAGTTAGTTCATTTGTCTCAGTCTGCTTTCCATCCTGGATTTCCCTGGATCCTGGCTGACTCTTTTTAAAATTTTTTTTTATTTGAATAGAGCAAAAGTCACTCTATGGTGTACAATTCTATGGGCTTTGAGGAATGCAGAGTTACATAATTTAACACCACCACCCTGTACAGACTAGCCCACCACCCCAAAATATCTTTATGCTGTTGGGCAGCTTGCTTTTTCTTTCTTTCTTTCTTTCTCTTTCTTTCTTTCTTTCTTTCTTTCTTTCTTTCTTTCTTTCTTTCTTTCTTCTTTCTTTCTTTCTTTCTTTTTCTTTCTTTCTTTCTTTCTTCTTTCTTTCTTCTTTCTTTCTTTCTTTCTTTCTTTCTTTCTTTCTTCTTTCTTTCTTCTTTCTTTCTTTCTTTCTTTCTTTCTTTCTTTCTTTCTTTCTTTCTCTCTTTCTCTTTCTTTCTCTCTCTCTCTCTCTCTTTCTCTCTCTCTCTTTCTTTCTTTCACTGGGGATTGAATTAAGGGACATTCTACCCCCAGCCTGTCTATCTATCTACCTACCTATCTATCTATCTATCATCTATTTATTTATTTATATCTTGAAACGGGCTCTCACTAAGTTGCTAAGTCTGACCTCAAAACTGTTATCCTCCTGTCTCAGCCTCCTAAATCCTGGGATTATAGACATGTGCCACCATACCCATCTGGTAGGGCAGCATTTTTATCTGGACTATATCCCTTTAAAAGTCAAATATACAGTTGACCACAACAATTATTTCTAAACTAATATTCTTTCACATTTACTGCTTTTACTTTTTTTCACCCAAAGTTCATATCCCCCCCCTTTTTTTTTTGCGGTACCAGGGATTGAACGCAGGGGCGTTCTACCTCCGCGCTACGCCCCCGGCCCTATTTTTTATACTTTATTTTGAAACTGGGTCTCACAAAGTTGCGGAGGGCCTCACTAAGGAAAGAGAGAGAGAGAGACAGGGAGAGAGAGAGCGAGAGAGCTGAGGCTGGCCACGAACCTGGATCCTCCGGTCTCCACCTCCCAAAGTACTGGGATTACAAGCGTGCGCCACCACGCCCGGCCCATATTCCCCTTTTAAAAATCTCCATTATTTATCAAACTCTAAAATTCTCTCTTGAAGAGACACCAAGTCTCAATTACTAATGACATGTCTGGGTCAACCAAATACATTTTGAATACCAATTCAATATCTCAACATGTCCATTTCCACTCTCTGAACAGTCATTGCCAAAATGTTTCTACGCTAATCCAGAGAAAACTAAATCCAAAAAATAGGTACAGAAGTAACTTCGTCATATAAGTCATGGTCAAATATAGGATTTGTATTGTCTGGTGCTTTGAATTTCCTACATCACAGGTCTTTCCTTGGGCCATGATTTGAGACAAAAGTTGACTGTAACCCTGCTCCTTTTCCCGTTAAAATTTCAATGACCATTTTTTCTATTTCTGCAAGCCAGCATGCTTTCATTGCTTTTCTGAGTTCTTTTATTTGCAAAGGGGCTAAGTGCAGGTGAGTCATTTAAAAAAAGTGGAAGTCGAAAGCCAGACATGGATGAGATAAATTGGATAAAATTCTGAAGGAGGCTTTTCGGAAGTCAAGCTTGGAAAAGCACAGCGGCTAGCGGTCCTGGGTTAGTGACCTGGTTAGTCAATAGACAGGAATCCAGAATGTGTTCAACTGGCAGGCTGGGAGGACCAAGGAATACTCTCCTCGGCCTGGTGCTCCTGAGAAAGGTAAAGTAAGATAGAGGATTTCTCGTAAGGCCAAGTTTAGACCTGCTAGGAGTTGAGCGAAGGAAATAGTTCTTAATCCTCAAGTATGTCACCTGTCCTCGTGACCCGAGCGAGCTTTGTGATCTGATGGTGGAACCATACATACATGCTCATGTGGGGGTTTATGTAGACTTGGGTGGGGATGGTTTGGGGGTGATGGTAGAGGGAATCATGAGAAATTCTATGTAAAATTGTGTAGGTAAGTGTATCCATGTACATTTTTTTTAGACTAGAATCATTAGATTTTCAAAAGGTTCTGAATCCCAAGAAAGGACAAGAACTACTTGGGTTTAGGTTATGGCTGAAGGGGTTGGGGCTTCCATAAATGTATCCAGTCTGATTCCTGGGGATTATAGATTCCTCCTCAGTAGATGTTGCTTCCCAGAGTCAGCTCAGAAAGGAGCTTCCCAGGACCACTTGCTGTCCGAGCCTGCCCTGGGATGCTCGTCCCACAGTCACCGCCTGCTTCTTCTTTGTTGTTGTTTTTTGCAGTACTGGGGGATTGAACCCAGGGGCATTCTACCTCTGAGATACACCCCCAGCCCTATTTTTTATTCTTTATTTTGAAACAGGGTCTCATTAAGTTGCAGAGGGCCTCACTAAGTAGTTAAGGCTGGCCATGAACCTGTTTCTTGTCTCAGCCTCCCAAGTACTGGGATAACAAGCGTGCGCCACCACAGCTGGCACCACCTGCTTCTTGAAACACTCCTCTTTCTGGTTTTTATGTCACTAAGCAGGTTGTCCTTCTGCAAATCTTTTGTCTTGTAGCTGATTTCTCTTTGTTTTAATTGTAGTAATTGGTGCATTGTAATCATACATCTTGATGCAGTTCAGGATGATAGAGGCATACATGCACACAGCACTCGTTGAACCCTCCCCCAGTTCCCACCCCACTCCCTCTCCCTCCCCAGCTGCCCATGCTCAACACAATGATTGGCTTTGATAAGTTTGTGTATGTACATCATATTCATTGAGGCTTTTTCCTCTTTAAGTCTTCCTCCCTCCTCCCATCTCTCTCCTTAGAAAAGAGTTGGAACCTAACTGATTTCTCTTAAATCTCTTTCTGCTTCTTGAAGGCAGGTTAACTGATAATTGGTCTTTTTTCCTTTGTTCTTTTCTTCCTATACACTTTCCTGTGGAAGCCTCACCTGCCTTTTCTATTAAGTTCTCCAGCATGTACTGTAATTTCGTATTTTAAAAAAATACTAGAATGTTTCCGTTTGGATACATGGCACCCTCCCCAAATTCATTAAAGGTAAAAAACCCAAAACAAAAACATTTTTGTGATTGACTCTTAAAAGTCCTTCCCAATCTAAAAAAGTTGATCTTATAGAAGTTGGGAGTAGAATGGTAGTTAACAGAGGCTGAAGAGAATTGGGGGAGAAAGGGATGGGGAAAGGTTTGGGTACTAAATTATAGTTCAATAAGAGATAGAAGTTCCAGTGTGCTATTGTACTGCAAGGCAACTACAGATTACAATAATGTACTGTATATTTTTAAATATATAAGAAAATATTGTGAATGTTTTCACCATAAAGAGATGATAAAGTTTGAGGAAATAGATGTTTACCCTGATTTGAACATGATACAATATACTACATCAAAATATCACATAGCAGCCCATAAATATTTGTGATTTTTATGCATCAGTTATAAATTAAGAAAAATTTAAAGTCTCTCTCAATACTGATGTTTTATGATGTTAATTTTTCTGTTAATCATAATGCTCTACGCTGAAGTACTTGGGTTCAAAAGCTCAGAATAAATGAGATCAAAGTATTACAAAAATTTTAAATCTAGGAAATTTAGAGATTAACAAATATAGGCCCATTAATTAATTAATTATAGTACAACATACTAAGATTATTACATAGTCATAAAAATACATAGGAAACTTGATAATGAAAGAAGGGTCCAACTTGGTGGAGCAAGGAGGCAGGGAAGGCTTCATAGAGGCAATCCCCGAGTGGAGAATTCCTAATTGCTTTCACAACTCCAAATTAGGCTAAGAGACATCACTGGAGATGAAGGTGAAAGGCGAGGCATTCCAGAAAGAGGGAAGCAAACTAAGCAAAGACATGAAATATAGGAACAATATGGTTTATACTGGAACCTTTCAGAAGTCTGGAGTACAAGGAGTAGATATTGGTGAAAGATGAAACTACAGGAACAGGGACAGATCGAAAGGTGGTATGGTATTCAATATTAAGGGTTGAGCCCCTTAAAAGAAAAGCATACATCAGAATGGAGGAAAGGGGACAGGAAGAAAAAAGGGTGGTGGAGAGAAAGTACCTTTAAAGTTGTATAAACTGAGTTCTTTTCCAACATTCTGAACACTGTTCCTCTGGGGGGAGTACATGCAAATAGGTTGAAAATCACTAGGTATAATACACACTGGAGGACCTGTGTTATGCTGGTGAATGCTGTGGAGGCAGGAGTGGGGGGGAGGGTTGAAAGGCTTTTTTGGAAGCAGAGAGTTGACATGGCAGATTTGCATTTCTGGGAGGTCACCAGGTTGCTGTGGGGAGGATAAGTATGAGGAGGATAAGATTAGAAGCACAGTGACCAAACAGGAAGCTGGTGCAGTAATCCAAGTGAGAAATGACTGGTGCTGTGATATTGGGGATGGAAAGAGAAGTCAGATTGGAAAGACAGTGGTTTCCAAACTTGCCTGCCCATTGGAATCGCTTGAGAAGCTTCAAAAATGTCTTGTGATTAACTGATCTGGGATGTGGCCTTAGCTTTTGGAATTTTACCCAGACAATTCTCATGTACAGATATGTGGGAGAAGTCACTAACTTAAAGAATAAAATTGAAGAAATGAGTTACTAACTAGATGGAGGTGAAAATGTGGTAGAGATGTGCCCAGGATGGATGATTCAGCCTGGCAGAGTTGAATCATTAACTAAGTTATCAGGACCTCATAGAGACCTGGCCTGCGGTGGACACACAATAGGAATCTGTTGAAAAGATGAAGAGAGGATGTGGGGAGGGGAGGCAATCATTTTAGTCTCATACACATTGAATTTAAGCTTTGAATTTCCTTCATATATCTTGGATTGGTTTCTTTCCAAACCCACCTCCTCTACCCTATTCAGGTCTTTGTCCTGACATATAAAGATGACTGTCCCAGGCTTCTGTGCACTTGCTCCATGATGCACACCAATGCCAGATTAATTTTCCTAGAATACAGCCTTCTGTGGGTCACTTTCCAACTAAAAATCACATTTAACTAAATACCCTGTAGACTTGCATTCAAAAACTTAAAATGCTGGTTTCAACTTACTTTTCTAGTTTTATGCTTTACTCATACCCAATGTGAAGTGAGTTATTTTCGTCTATTGATAGTTTCCCAAATACAGTTTGTATTTCTTTGCCCTTTCAGCCATGAACACTCTACCTCTAGCCTGCAAGCTTGTCATGTTCATTTCTGTCAAACCCAAATCTACCATCTTTCAAAATCGAGCACTGGCCACGGAGGGTTTCCCTAATCACTCTTTAAGAAAGTAATGTCTTAATTTTTTGAAACTATATAGTACCATATATTAAAGACCTCCAGTATCTAGTATTCCCAAAGATGCTGGGAAGCACATTTGTCTAAGGAATCTGAAGGGAAAAATCGTATGACTCTTTTGATCCACTTTCATGGCTGGAAGAAAAGTGAAAGGAATCCTGGCAGTGACATTAAAGGTTGGGGACATAGTGGCTGGAATAGTCTGCCCTGATGGGATGGACTATTTGTCCCCGACATCACTTAAGAGTTGCCAGCACATGGTGATAATAAAAAGCAGACCACATTATAGTTGGTTTTATTATTTTCAAAATTTCTACAGAGAAATTACCCCCTTATTGCCTGATCCCAGTGTGGACCTAGCCCCAGTTTGCAATTGAAAGTGCCTTTGAAATACTGTCAAGTATCTCAGTACAGCATTACATGTTCCTTTTCAATAATTTTGTTATACTAATTCTTGAGGAAATATTAAGTACATAGAATACAAGGCTGAAACATAGGCTATGAAGATGTATAGAAGTGCAGTGGCCGTGGAAATGGGTTGTTCAGATCAACTGCCAGAAGTACAACTGTCGAAAGGTCCCAGATGCTGTGCTGTGAATGTATTCTGTGTTTTAGCTGAGGCTACCCTGCCAGTGGGCTGCTTCCAGCCAATGGCTGAGCACAGCAGGGACGCTAAATGAGGCCCATAACTGCAAGTGGACTCCTCTGATGGGCAGTTTTGGTTGGAGGGCTCATCAGCCTGATGGAACTTTTCTTAGAGCAGCATTGCAATCTAAGATTCTTCCTACCTCACTTCCCTTCTCTCCTCCACAGGGGCCAGACCTCCATCATGGTCTGATGGCTCTCGACTCCGCTGGCTCCAGCCCCATTTTTCCTCATAGGCTAATACTCAAATAACCTCTTGTATGACTAATATTGTGGTAGTGTCTGTTTCTTAGAGGATCCATTCTGGCATAATGAGGTTATAACTTTTTTAAAATTAATTTTTCTAATTCATTCTCCTGAGTGTGAGAAACAACTCTCCATAATTTCCGCCAAAGACAACTTAAATGAGTTTCCAAGAAACATATTAACAAAGCATCAAATTTAATTAGGCCAAACAACCTTGCCAGAGAAAACCAAAATATGCCTGAATTTCCCTCAGGGAATTCACATGGAAGATTTCTGCACAATAATAAAGAAATGGATTATATTAAATGCTTTATCTACATCTTTAAAAGATGGACAGCCCATAAAGCAGCACCTATCTTCAGACAGGTATCTGAAGCTGCAACTTTCAAACACCCAGTGTTTTACAAAACAACTGCAAAAATGGCACCACAGTCTAGTGAAGAAAACATCACAGTGTCATGTGAATTCCCCTTAACTGTACAGCATATTGGTAAATTTGTACACTCATACAATCTGTCAGGAGGCATATGCTCCTGCCACTATTAATAAGTACAACCAAATGATATTAAGCATTTTCTGTGTATCAAATATTGTATTAGGTATTTTACCCATTAATCTTTGCACCCACCTTATGGACTAAGCATTATTGAGCCCGTTTTTTAGAAGACTGAATTGAGGCTTAAGGGAGTTAAGATACTTATCTAAGTTCCCACAAAACATGATTCAAACTCAGGTGAGTATTGCTCTCCTGAGCCAGGCTACCTCCCAGCAGGCGCTGGGCCTGGCCCATAGGACTTTTTTTTTTTTTTTTTCGTACTGGGAATTTGACCCAGGAGCATTCTACCTGAACTATACCCCCAGCCCTTTTTATTTTGAAACAGGGTCTCATTAAGTTGCCGAGGGACTTGCTAAGTTGCTGCAATCCTCAAACCTGCAATCCTCCTGTCTCAGTCTCCCAGGTATTGGGATTACAGGCGTGCACCATTGTACCTACCTTTCTAAGAGGGAAGTGATGTTACCCTCACTGTCCTTACTAGAGATTAGTGACCAATATCTGCATGCTAAAAATACAAAAGATGAACCATAATAGAATCTGAAGAGTAGAAAGGGACCTTCAAGACCATCCAGTATAAGATGTTTATGGGAAAGAAAAATAATGAGCATTTCCTTTCTTACTGACAGAACCCTTCTAAGATTTACCCTTTAGATTTACCTACATAGGCACTTTGCATCTCAGCCTACATCGAGGGAGGAAAGTCCTTGGCTGACGGAATGGGAGTTGATGACAGGAATGTTTTGGTAAGTTTATTCAAAATAAGAAAACATTCTGCTCCCACACCACCCTATGCTGCCACCACACAGGAACAATGATAGCTTCCATCTCCCTCTGGCCCTCAGGTGGTTCCCAGGACCATGAAAGAGAGGATGGGGAGGTTTCTCCTTTTTCTTTTTTTTTTTCTTTGTGGTATATTTCCCCTTGTATCCCAGCCTGCTCCCGCTTCCTCCCTCTCCATATGTATAAGATTGGTAGTGATACCTTCATATATGGACACAAGCATTATTATTATTTTTTGCAGTACTGGGGATTGAACCCAGGGGCATTCTACCTCCGAGCTACACCCCTAGCCCTATTTTTATTCTTTATTTTGAAACAGGGTCTCACTAAGTAGCAGAGGGCCTCACTTAGTTGCTGAGACTGTCCTTGAACCTGCGACCCTCCTGTCTCAGCCTCCCAAGTACTAGGATTACAGGCATACACCACCACGCCCGGCTGACACAGCATTATTTGAACCATTCCCTTCCTCAAGCCTCGTTTTTTCCCCTTCCCACCTCCCCTGCCAATCCCCATCCACTCTGGCTTCTCCTTTTTCTAACTTCATATGCTAGTTTCATCAGCTAAGAGAGTATGAATGGGAAAGAGGAAAGGAGCGGGCTCTGTGGTTTCTAGGAAAGAAAAGGGCAGTGTTCCTTGCTGACTTATTTTGCTCCTGCACAGAAGACATAGCTTTCTCGCAACTGACAGATAATTGAACATTTTCTTTTCTCAATCTTAAGAGGAAATTCATGTTACCACTGCCCTTTCTGAAAAATTTTCTCTCTCAGGCAGACTGCCATTATCAACAGTGGTAGGTAAATTCACTGTAAAGTAACTTTTGTGTGTGTGTTTTCCTCAAGCCAACATATGAATTTAATTTAGGATATTAATAGGCACATTAAACACATGAATGTTATTTGCCATATATTCTTTTTGAATAAAGAAAAATTAAGTTTTTAATCATAAAGTACAATTTGTTAGTGTAACGTAAACTGCTCTATACTTTGTTCTTCACCTGGGCTGTGGTATCACAACCAGATCTGTGGGAGTGCAAGCTTTGAATTGTCAATTAGACCACAAGCTGTTTATTTTTTAAATAAATAGCTCCATCTGTATTACCTCAGACTCTGAGGTGACAGAGTATTTTTGCC
Source organism: Glis glis (assembly GCA_004027185.1). Lineage (NCBI taxonomy): Eukaryota > Metazoa > Chordata > Mammalia > Rodentia > Gliridae > Glis > Glis glis. Next base: position 36,501 of record PVJS01011864.1, read on the forward strand.
ATCAGACCTCAAAGTATATTTTCCCATGGAATTCTAAAGATTGACTAAGAATTTAGATATTTCCTTTGTAACTCTGTAGTAATGTGTCAATGTGTACAAGTTGCCTGGGAGTCCCTTTGATGTTCAAAAGCTGACATATCACCCATCATTGGTCTTTGAAAGAAAAAAAAAAGGGTTATATGTGGACCCATACCAGAGTTCTGAGCCTATTCCTCACTCTCCAACCTTCAAAATGATGAGATTCTACGTTTTGTTTGAGTGCCTCAAGCCTGAGTGTCAGCTTAAGCACTTCTTCCTGGAAGCGGAGCCTGCCCCCCAACAAAGGCTGGCCACCTCCACACACGCTTCAGAGCTCAGGCTTTAGGGTAAGTACTGGTTTAACTGTGATGTCTGCTGGCATGTGACCTCTTACAGGTTGGGGATTAGGTCAGTCTTGTTTACCGGGAACCTAGCACCGTGCTAGGAATTCAGTAGATACCAGAAGGCCTCATTCCAAATCCTTAGCAGCTCTTGGCATTACAGAACACCTCCCACTCCCCTTTCCTGAACACACCCTCTGTCACTAGGCGTGCACTGTCCTCTCACCCTCCTCCCACCCCCTTCATGGCTCCCCCATGGCCTCTCTCCCTCTGCCTTACTTTCATACTCCTTCCCCACATCCCATCCTAGTTGGTTTTCTCCTTGCCAGCACATTGTAGGCAGGTGACAATTACGTGTTGAGTGGAAAAAAAATGAAAGAATGTCATGCTTCAGATTCTCCTTGGGAAATGCTAGCCATCTCCATAGCTGCAATAATTATGTTAAACTGATGAAGTCTAAATATCACTAGACTAAATTTCTCACCTCTGGCAACAAGCCTGAGCTTGTTGAGCACCCTTGTGTCAATATGTTCACAACTAAACTTAGGACATCCAAGTAGATGTAGCACGTTCATCACACACAAGTATCTCCTCCTTTCCCTCTCATTCTCTTCTAAGATGATGGCGAAGGAATTTCTTTAAGGAAAAAAAGTACAAATCCACACGGGATAAATGAACCGAAGAAAATACAGTGGCTAACCAAAGTTTCCAACAAATTCTTAGGAGGCAGAAAGTGGACAGTGGTGAAATATCTGACTTAGGAGTTAGTATGGACCTCATCTTTTTCTCATCTTTAAGGATATTATGATAGATGAATTTTCTAGCTGAAATTGGCTGTTTCTTCTGAATGCCTTTCCCTCCTTCCTTTTCTTAACCATCTAAAGGTTTCTAAATACTGATTACTAAAGAAAAAAAACTAATTCAGCTTGCAGAACCTTGGGAGGGCTCAGCATAAGGAGACCCCCAGATCCCAAGGAGAGCAGAGCTGGTGCACTAGCTGGACTGAAGCCTAGAAGAAGTGACAGTTTGTGTAATAACTGATGCACAGAACCACCCTCCCGGGCCCTGTGCAGGAACACTGGCAGCCAAGCTTATATTCCCCAGAAGATTAGAAGCCCAACAGCCTCAGGGAGGAAGACTTCTGGGTCTTTGGAGGTACCACACAACAACAAAAAATCTACCATCAACAGCCCTACCTATGCCCACATGGCTTCTATATAGCTTTTTAATATCCTATTCTTAAATATGAACAGACAGGGATTCACACTGTGAATATAAAGTCAGGCAGGGATTAACAAACATTGGAGGGAAACTTCTGAACACAACAAGAGAAAATGAAGAAAAAAAGGCATCCAAAAGAAACAGCCAAGTTAAAAAAAATAAAAATTGCAATCAATGTCCTTAGGAGATGAGAAGATACTACATCCATGAAGCAAGTAAAGGATGATATGAAAAAAAAAAGGATTAAACAGAAGAGTGCTTGAAATATAAAATAGGTACCATAAAAAAAAGTTATTCAAGAGCCAGGTGTGATGGCGTATGCCTGTAATCCCAATTCTTGGGAGGCTGAGACAGGAGGATCACAGGTTCCAGGCCAGCCTCAGCAACTTAGTGAGACTCTGTTTTAATATAAAAAATAAACAAAAGGACTGAAGGTGTAGCTCAGAGGTAGAATGCCCCTGGGTTTGATCCCCAGTACCAAAAAACAAAAACAAAAACAAAGTTATTCAAGAATTAGACAATAATATCAAAGAAATCTCATAGGAAATAGTCCCCTTACAAGGTGGAGGGTCAGAGTGGAAGAAGTAAGATAGAAGAAAAAAGAGTAAGATAGGAAAAAATAATAGAGAATTGATTAAGGAAGACTAATAATTGCAAAACAGGGCTGGGAGGGGGAGTAAAAACACAGAATATTGTAGGAAGAAGGAAATTACCAAAGAAATGATACAATAAAATAACCTCCTGGGAGGACTATGAGCTCGTGAGAAGGCAAAAAAATATTTCCATCAAAAAACTTTTAGTACTATTTGACTTAAAAAAAAAGACCCTGTTTCCTACCCCCAGATCTGTCCTTCCTTTCTGCAGTCCCCTTCTCTGCCAATATTATTACCAGTTATCATTGCCAGTTAACTCTAAAATAGTTGTGCCAGTTTTATATCTAATGGATCTTTCACACATTTCTTCTCTCCAACCCCAATACTCTCATCTGATCCTCAGTCTCCTCTCCCTGGAATGGCTCCACAATCTTATCACCGGTGGCTCTGTCTTTGGTCTCTACCCTTCCACACCATTCTGTTATGGGCATGAATTTGAGAGCGTTTCATGCCTACAGTGGCTTCTCTTTGCAGCCCTGAGGCTTGGAGTTGGTAGGCAGGTTGTCTTTCCCACCTACCCTGTTCCCATTGCTACTTCCCAACAACTTCATCTCCCTCCTCCTTCAAAACTCCCTCTTTTGTTTATATTTATTTATATTTATTTATTTATTTATTTATTTATTGGCGGTACTGGGGATTGAACCCAGAGGCATTCTACCTCCAAGCTACACCCCAGCCCTATTTTTTATTCTTTATTTTGAAACAGGGTCTCACTAAGTTGCGGAAGGCCTCACTAAGTAGCTGAGGCTGGCCGCGAACCTGCAATCCTCCTGTCTCAGCCTCCCAAGTACTGGGATTACAAGTGTGCACCACCGCGCCCGGCTAAAACTCCCTCTTTTAAAGATGATTTCATCTGACCCAGTACCAGCCAGTACTGTTCCTCTTGACTGTCAGCTGGCTAACCTGTGACCCTGCTTCACTGAAATTCTAGCACCCCGGCTCACAATTTTCCTCTCTCCCACTGCTTCTGTCACATTCTTGGCAACTTCAGCATCCACATTAAAAAAAAAAAAATCCTCCCCGTACTGTGGTCTCTCAGATTGTTAATTTCCTCAACTCAATCAATACATTCCACTGGGCCACCCCCTGTCATGGTCATACTCTGGATCCTGTCATTGCCACCCTTTGACAACAAGATCCTACCTCTCCATTCTCCCTCCAGTATCCTCACCAAGCTCTGCAGTCTCTGCAAACACTCATCTTCTTGAAGATCTCCTCCCCTTCATCACCGTCGATCACTCCCTGGAGACTCTTTAACTGTTTTGCTCTCCTTTCCCTCCAACCAACTTCCCTACTTGTCCAAACCCAATAAAACCTTACTCTGGGCCTAAATCCATGCAGCTAAACTTTTCTCCAGAAATGGAGAAAGGCATGACAGAATGCTGCTAATTGGCCTTACTTCATGAACAAAAATATCAAATGGCAAGCCACTTTGCCCATCAGTCCCACAAATTTCTCTGGCAAATTTGTTTTCTCCTTTTCAAAATTCCTATTTCTCTATTACCTGCTCCTCCAATTTATAATATCTCATTCTAGCTTTCTTGTCTTCCCTTCAGACCTCACTGAGAAACAAGAAGTCATGTGACAAGGGTTACCTACATCATCTTCCTACCAGCAATGCTATCAATCCAGCTACATTCTGAACCTATGTACAATGTGTTCTCTGTTAAAAATAGAAAAAGTCTCCTAGCTTCTATATAAGCCACCATTTTTTGCTATTTAATAACTGCATTTCTCAAATTATCCCCAATCTCTCCTAAATCTTCAAGCCCCCCCTTTTTGGTACTGAGGATTGAACTCTGGGGCATCTTACCTCTGAGCAACACCCCCCAACCTTTGTAAATTGTTTTTTATTTTGAGACGCAGTCTTGCTAACTTGCTGAGGGGCTCACTAAATTCCTGAGGCTGGCCTCCAATCTGCAATCCTCCTGTTTCTGCCTCCCAAGTATGGAGATTACAGGCATGCACCACTGTACCTGGCTCAAGTCCCCTATTTCAACTGTATCATTACCATCAGCAGAGAAATATATTTAATATCACCCATCTTAAGCAAACAAACAGAAAATGTCCTTGACCTTATGTGCTCTTACATTTAGCTTCTACTCTTCACTATAAAGCTTTTCTGAAAAACTGTCTTCAGTTAGTCTGTTTTCTCACCTCCCACTCTCTCTCCAACCTATTTGATTGTAGTTTCATATGAGTTTTTCTTGTCATATATATTATAAAGGAGAGGAAATGTGATTGTTAAGCTTGGACTTTAATCTCTTGGGTTCTAATTCATGTTCTGGGATTTAGTAGGCATAAATGCAATATAACTTCTCTGTATCACTGTTTCCTCAAATATAAAATGAAACTAATAAAAGTAACTATCTCATAGGGTTGTGAGGATTAAAATATCACATGTAAAACTACAAGAATACCAGGCATATAGGAGTTATTCAGGACATGCTCACTATTGTGGTCAACAGTGACCTTCCTTCATCTTACCAAACCCAATAACAAAGGCCCTTTTCTTCTCTTAGTTCCCAAGCAGAACCGGCAGAGTTCACAACTCACTTGTACTCATGGTTTGGTGACATCATACTCTATTGGGTTTCCTTCTACTTTGCTGGCTGCTTGTTTTTGGGATCTGTGCTGGATGCTGCATTTCTAAATATTAGATTCCTGAGCCCTCTCTTTCTCCTACCTAAACTCATCTAGGTAACCGGATCAAGTTTCATGCTTTCAAGTATCATCTATGTGCTGATGTTGCTCAAATTTATGCCTCCAATTCTGGCTCTCACCTGAGCATCAGACATACATATTTAAGCACCATCTCCACCAGGATATTACATTGGTACTGGAAACCTAATAAATCTAGGACAGAATTCTTTTTAGGGGGGTACTGGGGTTTGAAATCAGGGCATTCTACCTCCGAGCTACACCCACAGCCCCATTTTATTCTTTATTTTGAAACAGGGTCTCAATAAGTTGTGGAGGCCTCACTAAGTAGCTGAGGCTGGCCGCGAGCCTGCAATCCTCCTGTCTCAGCCTCCCAAGTACTGGGATTACAAGCGTGCGCCACCAAGCCTGGTTTAGGACAGAATTTTTTTTTTTTTTTTTTTTTTGCGGTACTGGGGATTGAACCCTGGGGCGTTCTACCTCCGCCTACGCCCCTGGCCCTATTTTTTATACTTTATTTTGAAACCAGGTCTCACGAAGTTGTGGAGGGCCTCACTAAATAGAGAGAGAGAGACAGGGAGAGAGAGAGAGAGACAGGGAGAGAGACACAGGGAGAGAGAGAGAGAGAGAGAGAGACACGGAGAGACTGAGAGAGAGAGAGCGCTGAGGCTGGCCACAAACCACTGGGATTACAAGCGTGCGCCACCACGCCCGGTGCTAGGACAGAATTCTTAAAGAGCTCCCTCTTTCTTCATCTCAGCCCACACATCTGCCCTATACATCTTTCTATTTCTATTACAGTTATCATCATTCACCTAGTTATCAAGCCAAAACAGCTAGAAATCACATCTGATTCTTCCTCCTCTTAATCTGATACCCCCAAATAAGCAGCCCTCTTTGCTCCACCTCTAATATAGAACCCAAATCCATCTCTAGTTCTTCCTATGTCACCTAAATCCAAGGTATCACGGCGTCCTTGCTGGATACTGAAAAACCCTTTCATGTGTCTCTGTGCTTCCACTCTCTGCCCCTCAATAGGCCAATTTCCTCGCGGCAGCCAGGGTGATCTCAAAGTGTAACGCAGGTCTCATTAATTCCCTGCTTACCGTCTTCAGGCTTCCCACTGCAATTAGAATAGAATAACCTTTTTTTCAACAGAACTCAGGATTTAGATGAATGACAAATGACTGAGTGACTGAAAAGTCTTGTTACAGTCATAGTTACAGCTAAAAGTATGCTGTGAAACAGTTTATCAGACAAAACAGCTGTATCTAACGCCCCCTCCCTGAAACTCAGGCACATGTACACGACACATTTTTTTTTTACACACAAGATTATTGCTACCCTAGAAAATTCTACATTTTCTCTATGAAGGTAAATTTTCTGAAGTAGAATGATCATCTGGAAGTTTCACTGTATCTGCGAGGTTCTGACAAGGAAGGTCAAGGGCTGGGAACACAGCTCAGGGGTAGTACATTTGCCCAGCGTGTGTGACGTCCTGGGTTTCATCCCCAATAACCCCCCCGCTCCCCACACACAAACACACATGGTCAGGCTTCTAATTCTCACCAATATTTTGACTGAACAAACCCTATTGATTCCTAACAAATTGTTCTCTCTTAGAAGAGAATATTCTTAGACTTGCAATATTACGAATACCCTGTAAAGATTCCATTGCTGTTTCCTTGCATTGACCAACATACTACCAATCGCAAGAAACTTGGCAGGTGACGAAGCTAGCAAAAACAGGGAGTAGATTCTAAAAAGAAATCACTTTTAAATGAGCAAATTTTCACTTCTTGCTCATCCCCTAAAAAAGATACACATTTTCCCTAAAAAGATACAGACTTTAAAAATTTAACAAAGAATTGAGCGCTTTTATAATAATCATTTAAACTACTATCCTTAAAATGTATTTATTGATAGCATCAGTGATTTCAACCTTTGTAACATAAAGCAACATTCAATATTTTTAATATTAAAAATAATGCACTGATAATCCTAATTTCAAAGCTAGCAACCAAATTATAATTAATGTATAAGTATTTTTACAAAGTGAAGCAAAATATTACCAGGGTCTCAAAATTATGACATTAATGTAAGATCCAAAATACAAAAACAATGTTTTAAAATTTTCCTTCAAAAATTCCCTCATTCTGTGTTATAAAGTGGGCTTTCAGTTAGTTATTCTTAAAATATGAATGGAAAAATATACCAAAAGCCATCAACAAAGACTGTTTTTGATTACACTTGGTTTCTAACCTATTTAGACAAGCATTCAGTTTAAAAATGCTTGTTTGAACAAATTAATGTTATTATGCTCATAAACATAAGCAAATAACAGAGTATGAAAGAATACAGGAAAAAACTGCTGGTTTTATGAGTATTACAGTGTAATTTTAATAAAAGCTAGATATAAGAACAATTGTTATTCAGTCACTTATCCTGTAAAACAATATACCAAGATGTATTATGAAAGACTTATAAGAGCCAAAATGTAGACAATACCTTCCTCAATTAACCCTTCGGACCCCAAATATAAATGAAAAGAGTGGTGCTTGTCAATAACCACATCAAGTGTTGAGTTGCTGAGGGAGCAGTAAATTAAAAATTAAATAGCTCTGGGTAGAAGTGCAGTATTTCCTACGTGTACTATCTTTGCATTCTGCACAGAGTTCCAAGGCAAAGGTTGTTTCTGGCTTTATGAAGTACCACAGACGACGACCTGTGTGGCTGGCTGATCACAGGTCTTTTACTCTTCTTTCCTGATAGGTCCTTAGCTTCCTTGGGAGGGGGCATATGAATTGGTTTCCAAGGAATTGGATTGCAAAAAGCTGGTTCTGGATAGGAATTTCCACTGTAAAAACCTAAAATCATTAAAAAATCAGAACAAAACAAGAAAAAAAAAAACTTGAGATCACAGAAATTACTTATTTAAAAAATCCTAGAAAATCGTTAAAATGTCAAAGAGCAAAATATCACTAATAAACTAAACTGATTCATTTAAAATGAGTATTTTAAAAAACCTTTAAAATACAATAAATATTATAGTAAATACCAAAAGGAAAACAATAATTCAGGGAGTTCATAATAATCTGTACATATATAACAATGCCAACAAAAGATTTACTAAGGAATTAATTTTAGAACCGTTAAATTAAATAAAACCTTCATTTTCTTAACTCATCCTGGGAAATGACCGATTGTGAACTAGTTTCCCCTTGTCAGATACTGAAGTTTACAAAACAATTTATTTTGCATATGTAGCTAAAATGAATCAAAATTCTTGTTTAGAACCCACTGAATTCTGATTTATTGACACTCAATAAGATTTCACAAAATCAGTGTACTTTTGATTACTAATTATAAAGAATTCTTCTAAGCTGGGCGTGGTGGCACACGCTTGTAATCTCAGTACTTTGGGAGGCGGAGACCGGAGCATCCGGGTTCACGGCCAACCTCAGTGCGCATGCGCGCGCACGATCGATCGATCTCTCTCCTCCCTCCCTCCCTCCCTCCCTCCCTCC
>PVJS01011865.1:0-23642 GCA_004027185.1 Glis glis
TACCAAAAAAAAAAAAAAAACACAGAGAGAGGGAGAGGGTTTGAACTCATGGAATTGATGGAGACCTAGGAAGGTACAGGTTTAAAGAAGGGAAGCAGCCACCAGAGACTTCCTATCCATAGCACAGAATACTTGGCAGGTGTGGCGACCTTGACCTTGATCTTTTATTTTTATTTTTTTGCAGTACTGGGGGCAAATACTGGGCCTTGTGCGTGCTAGGCCAGTGCTCTAATGCTTGACATTGACATTGACAGAGAAGGGGACGCTGGGGTCGGCAGGGGCATCATGGTGTAGGTTTTTAGGTAGCAGGGGAGGGGGCTGAGAAGCGAGGTGCAGCTGCAGGCGTGGAAGGTTGTGGGGACAGAGAGGGTGTTTAAGGAAGATCAGCCTGGTGGAGGGGAGCTGCAAGGGCATGTCCTCTGGGAGGGGAGCTGGGCCTGTGGCCTTCGCTGGGAGGAAGGACCTTGGTGCTCAGTGACCCGAGGGAGGAGGAGGGGGAGGATGAGGACTGAAGACTAGGCGGGCAGGTGGTGGGGGAGGAGGCTGCATCTGAGGGCTGCGGTTTCTCAGTTTGGAGCCGGAAGTGGGGAGGCTGGGGATAGGAGGGAAGGGGGCCCCTCGCACTTCCAAAGCAGTGAGTGGCTGGAGCAGCCAGGGGGAGAGCAGGAACTCAGAGGGAACCTTGTGCTTGGTGGCAGGATTTCCACCAGCAATTTGCAGCTTCTGGGGATAGACCAGAGAAGCTGGGTTCACTTCCTGGTCTCGCCTGTTCTCCTCACCGTGCCTTCTGCCCCTAGGCTTGGCGCTGGGCGGATGCTCAATAAATATTTACTAACTGATCCACACTCCAACTTCTGGTGAGAGGCAGAGCTTGGATCAAGGCCGCTGGCCTGAGCTCAGAGGTCCCCCCCCCACAGCTGCGCCCTTTATTTTGCCCACACTAAGCCGTCTCCCTTCTCATCTAACGCAGGAGGCGGCTTTCCACGCCTCTGTTTTTGTTTGTTGGTTTTATACGGGGTCTTGCAATGTTGCCCAGGCTGGTCTTGAACTCCTGGACTCAGTGATCCACCTGCCTCAGCCTCCCGAGTGCTGGGACTGCAAGTGTGCCCCACCACATCTGGTGTCCTACACCCTCGATTTACAGAAGAGGACAGCCCAGACTGGAGGCCCAGAGAGTCACTTCAGCTCCTTACAAATCCCAGCCCCCCACCCCAAGAAAGAAGCCCGTGAGTCCTTGGCCAACTCCCAGGTCCTGCTGGAGTATGTGCCTGGGGGGCTCCCTCTCGAGCCTGGGTGCATGTGTGTGTGGGGGAGATGGAGGGGCCCTTGTCCCCTTAGAAGGAAAGGGGACTGGGGGTGCAGCTCAGTGGGAGAGCTCTGGCCTACCACATGTGAAGCCCTGGGTTCCATCCCCAGCACCACACAACACACAAAAACAATGAAAGAGACACACTTGGGGGAACAGTCTTAATCTGTATCTGGTGAAAACATTTATAGTCTGATTATGGCACCCCTGGGATGGATTCAATCCCTAACAGTCCTTTGAGGCTCCGCGTAGTTGATTATCCCCCATGCCTGCCCCTCCCCCACCCAACTTGCTGTATGCTGCTAGGAGCCCCCTGTCCAGCTCAGGCTACCTCCTCCTCTTTCAAGTCCCCCCAATTCTCCCCAGGGTTCTGGTTACCACCTTTCCTGGTCCCCAGGATTTCTCTCTCACACAGCACATTTCAGAATTTGAGGGTTTTTTTTTGGTACTGGGGATTGAACCCAGGGACATTTTTACCTCTGAGCTACATCCCCAGACCTTTTTTTATTTTTTGTTTTGAAGCAGGGTCTCATTAGGTTGCTGACAGTCTTGCTACATTGCTGTGGCTGGCCTTGAATCTGCAATCCTCCTGACACAGTTTCCCAAGTACTGGGATTACAGGCGTGCGCCACCACGTCCAGCTAGAATTTGAGTTGTCTGATGCCTGCATCGCCCCGCGTCCCTGGCTGCCAAAACACATGGTTCTGGCTGGAGCTGCAGTTAGGCAGTTTTGGGGTCACTGGCCTTTTACAATAGCCCCACCGTCACATGCAGCACTGGCCTGGAACCTGGCTTTTCTGTGACTTAAGTCAACTGACGCTCTTGGCATCCTGTGCCGAGGACATGGAGGCAGAGGCTTGGGTGGTCTGGGTGACTTTGGCAGTGAGAAGGGCATTCGTGGGGGGATCTATCTGTCTCTCTTGAGCACCTGCCTTTCATCCGAAGCTTCCAGGAGGCAACCCTTCCTCTTAGAGTTCCTTGCCACGGCGTGTTCCCCTCCCCTCGAGCAGTGACTTGTTGCGCAGGTGTCCTTGGGCCAGCAGGGGGAGCCCGCGAGCCGCGAGCCGTGCGGCTCAAAGGAGCAGCCCCCGAGGGGGACTCAGGGTTTTTCTGCCTGGTGCCAGCCAAAGGGAAGGCCCCAGGGGGCAGGGCTGCGGTGGGGGGGCACCTGTGTGTGTGGAGGCCTGGTTCCCCATCACCAACTATGTGACCACAGGCAGCCTCCCAACCTCCCTGAGTCCCTCCTTCCTCATCCATAAAATGGGGACAGTTCCAGCCACTCCTCTGGTCCCAGCTGGGTGACAGTCCCTGGGGAGCCCTCAGCCAGTGCTGTGGGGATGTTGACAACGGGCACCCGATCTGCTCCATTCCTTGTAGGTCTTTTTTTTTTCCTTTCCGTACTAGAGATTGAACTCAGGGGCTTCTATCTCCAAGCTACACCCCCAGCCTTTTTCATTTTTTATTATTATTTTTTATTCTTTCTTTATTTTTTTGTGGTACTAGGTATTGAACCCAGGGGCATTTTACCTCCGAGCTACACCCCCAGCCCTATTTTTCTATTCTTTATTTTGAAACAGGGTCTCGCTAAGTTGTGGAGGGCCTCACTAAGTAGCTGAGGCTGGCCGCGAACCCAGATCCTCTGGTCTTGAAGAACCAAAGTGAAGCCATGACAGGCTTTAGTTAAAGCTTTAAGTAGGATAGGCCTAAGTATCTGTTTTCTACAAGTTAAGTTCCTTTAGCCTGATTGCCCCATACCCTGTACAAACCATCAAGTATGCTAATCTGATCTTGTCCCTAGCAACCCCTAGAAACAGCCAATCGGTGTCAAACACACCTGGGTTTAGAACTCCAGATAATTTGGGCTGGGCGAGGCTACTCTGACCAGAGTCAGCAGCCCCCACCCCATCCTGGACAGAATCAGCAGGCCCCCACCCATCCTGAAAAAGGTACTGCGGGCCCAACCAACCGGCTAAGAGGTCACCATATAAGGTTAACGCTTCCCTAACGATGACCCCTACCTAAGGCGCGAAAGTTAAACCAACCAGGGAACGCCATCAAGCTTATGTTTTAAACTAACCTATCAGTGTAAAGGTGGGGTGGGCTGCCTCCTTAAGGGATAAAAGCTTTGTTCTCGGAGAGCAAGGGGCTTCTCCCTGTGACCACTGCGTTGGTGCACAGTAGGGGCTCAAGCTGGAGTTTGAATAAAGGACCCTCGTGTGTGTTTTGCATCGGAATCGGCTCCTGGTGGTCTTTGGAGGGATCACGAACTTGGCACTTCAGTCTCAGCCTCCCAAGTACTGGTATTACAAGTGTGCGCCACTACGCCTGGCTCCCAGCCCGATTTTATTCTTTTATTTTGAAACAGGGTCTCACTAGGTTGTGGAGGGCCTCACTAAGTATCTGAGGCTGGCCGCGAACCTGTGATCCTCCTGTCTCAGCCTCCCAAGTACTGGGATTATAAGAATGCGCCACTATGCCTGGCTAGATTCTGTCATCCCAAAATTATGACAATGACATGACCGATTAATATGACTGATCAAGTGCTGCCAATCTGCCTGGCTTAGCATGTGTGAGTTTGAAACTACTCTGTTAGGGGAGTCTTAATCCTCCTCCAAATGAAGAAATTGGGGACCCATAGAGATGGGGACGCAGCTGGAAAGTGGCCTGAGCTGAATTCTGGACCAGGATCTGCGGTGTCTGAGCAGTCCCTAGCCCCCTCCTGGCCTCAGTTTCCCTTTCTGAACAAAGAGAGCAGGGCAAGATGTTCTGGGGCTTAAACACCCAGGATGCATGCCCATCCCCCCAGTGTGCCCTCTCCGTGTGGCTGTGGGACAGACAGGCTGGAGGGCTGGTTTACATCCCTGCATGAGGCCAGAGTCCCCATGAGGAGGGGAGACCTGGGGGTGGGAGCGCCCTTGGGCTGCCCCCGTCCCTGCCAGCCCTGATTCTTACCTCCCGCCTCACCCGCCCCTGCAGCCTTCCTAAAGGGCCTGAGCGACAAGCAGCGGGAAGAACATTACTTCTGCCGAGACTTCATCAAGCTGAAGAAGATCCCAACGTGGAAGGAGACGGCGAAAGGTAGGCCCGGCTGTGGAAGCCAGGCTGGTTCCTTGATGGGTGGCCCCCGCAGACCCTGGCCTGGGAGAATGCAGGGACAGGAAGAACCTGGTGGCAGCCTCTCCAGGTGCTGCCTCATTTAATTATTAGCACAGTCTGAGGCCAGTTCAGTTTTTATTCCCGTGACACCATTAGGAAACCAGCCCTAGGCCGCGTAAGCCACCTGCCTCTGATTGCCTGATTGCCAGGAGCTGGGATTTGAAGCCATGGTGGGCTTGCTTGCAGGGAGGCAGGCTCAGGAGCCCCCAGGTCCTGCAAATGCAGACCTGGTAACTGTGACCTTGGCCAAGTCACTTCCCCGCCTAAGCCTCACTGTTGGCCCCTGTGAAACGGGACCGGTGACATTACTACTGAACCTGCTCGTTGCACTGTTGCGAGGGCCCCAGGAGGCCTGGGGTTGGCACACAGTAGGTACTTACTTGGTGTGGGATGTCATTATGGGTATCAGGAGTTGCCGTGCTGCAAACGGTGCTGAGGTGGGGCTGGGCCTGGCCCGTGGGCACTAACTGGGTCACTCTGCAGTGGTGGGGGCCTCTCTGTGACCCCCATGGCCCCTGCCTGTTCCAGGGGTGACTGTGAAGGTGGAGGAGCCCAAGTACAAGAAGGACAAACAGCTCAACGAGAAGCTCTCCCTGTTCCGCGGTGACATCACCAAGCTGGAGGTGGACGCCATCGTCAACGCCGGTGAGTGCCAGCCTGAGCCCTGGGTGGCCGCCTCGTGCCTTTGCTCTGCTGTGGCGCGTCGGGCACGGGTGGGCGCCACCTGGCTCCAGAGAGGCTCCGGTTGCCGGGCGCGGATGGCCTGCTGGCGCCGCGGGAGCCCAGCGTGTCGGCCACTCGGGCTCCTCTTCACTTGAAACCCTGACCCGCTGTGTCGGGGGCGCCTCGCTCTGCTGAGCTGCCTCGCAGCGCCGAGACCCATTAGCGACCGGCGAAGGGAGAGAGCTCGGCTGGAACCGTGCCGGCTGCCCTGCCAGGAAGGCAGAAGCCAGAACGCGGTGGGCTGTCCTGGGGCGGGGGCTGCAGCCGCCCGCCCTCCTCTGCCTCCCGCCTGCCCTGCCCCCTGCAGACCCGGGCAGGTGAGGAGGGAGTTGAAGGAAGGGTGGGTGCAGAGAGGCCCCCTGCGGCCCCCTGGCACCTCTCCAGCGCCTGGAAATGGGAGCCGCTCGGCTTCCTGCGCTGCTGGCCTCTTGCTGGCTTGGCAGTTTATTGTGATGAGTATGGAGTGTGGAGGCGGCGGCTCGGGGGAGGAGGAAGGTGGCTGCTCCTCCTTGTGGCGGAGGTGTCTGGCCGAGGTCAAAAGAATCTGGGAAAGGACTTTGGAGTGCTCCAGAGTGGGGGGTCAAAGTCAGGTGAAGCGTAGCAGGTGTGCGGGTGCGTCATGGGCCAAGGTCAAGTGTGGCTTCGTCCCAGTCCTCGGGCCGCTGGCTCCCTTACTGAGCAGACATCGCACCAGGCATCAGAGGAAGGGGACCTGTCCTTGGACCCCGGCGACACCAGGGCAGCCAGTCTTGTTTCGAGTTCCAACTCATAGAGAAGACTCTGGTGTGTCAGCCCTCTGCCCACCTGCGCAGGTGCAGGGCAGCCCCAGGAGTTTTTGGATCGCCTTTGGGCTTGCAGTGGCTGCATGTGACCCCAGTGCTGGTCCCTCTGTGGCTCTCCATCTCCTTAGGTGACTGGGTTTGCAGGGTCAGGCAGAGGCGACAGCTGCTCCTCCTGCCCCAGACCCTCATGTTTGTGGTCTGGTTTGGTTTTCGGGCTCCGCGTGCCTCCACACTGGGGCTTACAGAACTGTGTCCGCAGGGCCGGCCTGTCGCAGGTGCACAGGTGAGAAGTCACACGCAGGTGGGAGTTCCCACTCAGAGCGGCCAGTACGGGGAGCTGAGGTCACTTTGGGGTTTCTGCTGGTGGTTCTGATGGCCCTTGGGCCGCTTGCCTTTGGTGGGTGGCAATGAGGTCTGTGAGTCCATCTGGAGGGACAGAACTACGGCAGCCACATCTGAGAGGCTGTGCCAGGAAGGGCCAGGCTGGCCCAGGGGCAGGTACGAAGGCCGCGGGGTATTCTGCCTGGGCGCCAGCCTTGTTGGTCACTGGCAAGGGTCCCAATCAGTTCTTTTCCTGCTGAGCTGTATGGTGGCCAGAGGGGACAGCGGGGTGTCTGCTGAGCTCCTTCCCAGCCCAGGCTGGCGGCTGGCTGTATCGTGGGCCACGAGGGAGGACGCAGGGACGGAGGCAGGTATCGTGGGATGCGCTGGAGCGGGATGGGGCTCTGGAGACTGCAGGATGATTAATGGCTCTTCCTAAGTGCCCTGTGACTGGCCAACTAGATGCGGCGGCTCTGTCAGCTCCTCACCCTGAGAAGTACTTTAGTGCTGGCTGCAGCTGGCTGCCCCGGGGTGGTGGTGGTGGTGGTGGTGGTGTGGGGTGGTGTTTGCCGAGTTCCTTTGGGGACTCCGCTTCTCCCGGTACCTGCCTGGCCTCTGTTCCATCTTCTGCACAGTCGGGCTCATAGCACGCCACCCACTGGGTTATTAGGGGCATGTGAGTATGAATGGTGCCCGCTTAGCGCTCAACCCCTGTCATAGGAACCGAGGGCTCAGTGCTGGCGACATCGCTGGTATCAATGCCCTGGGCGTTATTCTGAATGTCAGCCCTGTCCCGAGGATGCCAGGGACTTGACACCTCCCACAGATGATCAGCTTTCACCTCCGCCTGCTTGCCTCAGTTTACCCAACACTTCTTGGCATGTTTTCCTAGAATCTCCCTTTTGTGGAAAAAAAGAGTCTCAGTAGGGTGTGGTGGTGCAGGCCTGTAATCCCAGTACTTGGGAGGCATCCTTCTGGAGATAGGAGGATCACAAGTTCAAAGCCAGCCTCAGCAACTTAGCAAGACACTCAGCAACCTAGTGAGACCCTGTTTCCAAACAAACAAACAAAATAAATAAAAAGGGCTGGGGTGTAGCTCGGAGGTAGAATGCTCCTGGGTTCAGTTGGGCGTGGTGGCGCACGCTTATAATCCTAGTACTTGGGAGGCTGAGACAGGAGGATCGCAGGTTTGCTGCCAGCCTCAGCTACTTAGTGAGGCCCTGTGCAACTTAGTGAGACCCTGTTTCAAAATAAAAAATAAAATAGGGCTGGGAGTGTAGCTTAGAGGTAGAATGCCCCTAGGTTTAACCCCCAGCACCAAAAAAAAAAAAAAGAATGCTCCTGGGTTCAATCCCCAGTACTACACACACACACGCACACACACACACACATACACACACCCCAAAAAAGAAAAGAAAAGAAAAGTCTCGGCCAGGAGGACCTGAACTGGACTGGAACCACTACGAGTGACTGAAGCAGGCTTGGGACACGGATCCCCACCCGAGCCTGGGTCTCCAGTGTTCCCCGCCTTCCTGGCATGGGTCAGACCTGGGTCCTGTCCACAGGGGTCCCCTCCGCCTGGCTCCACCCCGGCCCCGCTGCCACCAGGGGGCAGCAGAGATCGCGGTTCTGGCCGAGCCCATAAATCAGCCTGTTTATTAGTGGAATAAAAGTCGTGGGTAACGCGGGTCTTTTCGGGGCTGCATAAATCTGCGTCTGTGCCTCGTGAAACCCATATGTGCTTAATTCATATGTAAAGTTTCAAGCAGGAAGAGAATACGTGTCCATTAAATTCTATTTGACTTGATTATAATCATTAGCCGTGAATAATTGCTTCTCAGCGCCGACCGCGGAGCCACCACAATAGGCAAAAGGAGAGAGCAATTATCTCGGGCTGGGAATTTGTCAAATTTTTATTTTTGAAGCCAGGGGCAGTGTTGGCCCGTGGGTGTTGGTGGCCCGTGGAGAACAGGGTGGGTCGGATGGGGCAGGGGCTTGAGATCTGGACAGAGCTTCTGGAATTTTTTTTGGGGGGGTCTCTTTTTGTCCCTGCTGCCAGATGAGGAGGGGCATCACTGCCTGGGCCTCTCCAGCTGCAGGGACCAGGAGGGGAGGGACGCAGGGGGTTCTGGGGAGAGCCTGCAAGGGAAGGGGGGCCTTCCAGGGTCCCCTCCATCTTGAGAAACTGTGGGCTTGGGGGGGCTCTAGCCAAGCTGCGGCATCTCCCTGCTCCTTGGTAGGATCCAGAGGTTCATGGAGAGGGAGGGACCAAGTGCTTCCCTGCCCCCCTCACCCTGCCCTTCCCCAAAGAGGCTCCGCCCACACCTCCCTTGGGACTTTGGATAGGTTTCCCACTGGCTGCCTGGCATTTGAAGTCCAGCCCTGGCTTTTTTTTTTTGGTACTGGGGATGGAACCCAGGGGTGTTCTCCAAGCTACACTCCCAACCCTTTTTATTTTATTTTGAAACAGAGTCCCACTAAGTTGCTGAGGGTCTTGCTAAATTGCTGAGGCTGGTCTTGAACCAGTGATCCTCCTGTCTCAGTCTCCCATGTACTGATTTTAGAGGCATGCACCACCATGCCCGGCCCAGCCCTGGTTTTTACCCGACTTTATTGGTATTTGTGGTGTGACTAGGGTGTGTGTGACAGTGGATATGTGTTTGTGTGTGTTTGTGTGTGCACGTTTGTGTGCTGTGTGTGGTGTGGTGTGTGTTTTATGGTGTGTGGCTAGGGCAGAGAATTAAGGGGGATGGCAGGCTGGTGGGTGGCAGGGCTTCAGGTCACTGGGGCAGGACAGTCCCCCGTTGCCCCCCCAGCAGTGTACACGGCTACACCGCTGCCCTGCCCCACGGGCTGGTGGCCAAGGCCACTTGCTAGGCCAGCGCCCGGGAGAGTATCAGGATCCTGCCATCTGTGCCAGCCACGGCTCCTGCCCACGGGGCATGCCACATCCATCTTAATTAAATTGGGCTGCCAGGCTGGGCAGATAAGCCAGGGAGCCCCAGCGGGCCCCACCCCATTCTGTAGGAGGGGGAGCGTCTCCCCGGCCTGCCTGCCACTCCAGCTTGGCCTCTGACCCCCAGAACTGTGGCTGGGGAGAGCTGGGGTCAGGGGGTCTCTGCCTGGGGTGGGTATGTGGCTTCCTGAATGTTTGTGTCTATTCTTTACCACAGGGGCATGACCTTGAGGGAGGGAACGTGACCTTGACTGGGCCACCGCTTTTCCTTGGGTTTCTAGTGCACTAGGCCTGCGCCTGGGGGCCCTTGCTCCTGACCCACAGCTGAGTCCCGGCAGGAAGTATCTGCACACAAAGACAGACCCCCATTCTTGGTTGTCCAGGGGCCTGGCTGTCCAGCTTTGGCCTTGGGGGCATGACGAGACAGAGCAGAGATGAATGCGATGCTTTGTGGAAGGACAGAAGGACTCTTTCCTTCTGAAGCAGGCCCAGGCCAGCGCTTGGTAATGAGGCCAGGGCCACAGGTTGGAATGCCAGTGCCCCTGCTGGCGCCTGGGAGCTTCAGGGTCCTCATCTGGAAAATGCCATCCTCAGCTCCACCCGAGGTGGCTGTGAGGATGACAGGCATTTAGGACCATCCTGCGCCGGGCCTGGCACGTCGAGAGCCCCCTAGGAAATTAATACTGGGGGTTCAGAAGAGGAGCAGCTAAGTAGAATATAATGTGACATGGCGCTGGAGGGGAGGTCTGGATATATTCTGTGAGATGCCACAGGGACCAATTAGTTCTGTGAGGAGGTGGCAGGAGGTGCGGGGGGTCAGGGAGCCCTTCAAGGGGCCTGGGCACACGGACTGGGCCGCAAAGAGCCGGTGGGAAGCCCGGTTTCACAGTGCTGAGCTGGCCTCGCGGGGAGACTTTTAAGCCGCTTATTTATATAAAATGTGGCATGAAGTGGCGCTCGTTTCCTTAAGTCTTGGGGCTTTGATTTGTGAAAATCTGCCAGCCTTTATCCCCATCCCGCCTCCGAGCCCTGGAAGCCCTCTGCTTCATTCCCACACCCTGCCTGGAGCGGCAAGGAGACGAGGCCAGGGACAGCTGAGCGGCCACGGGCGGCCCCGCCCCTGCTCCCCGGCTGTCCCCAGGCTGCAGCTGGAGCCAGTGATTTAGAGACCGCCTTGATGGACTAGCAAGCAGGGGGGCTGCAGGGACACTGACTGCCTGGTGGGAAGTGATCTGACGCTAAACTGTCGCAGTAAATCGCTTTATCTGTCACTTCAGATTTAAATGTGTTTGCTGAGGCTTGCGGCCGGCCGCTCGACAGCAGAGCCCTCCCGGCAGCGGGCAGAGGCGGTGCCACTGGGGCAGCAGCCAGCGTGGCCGCAGCGCAGCAGAGCAGAGCTCAGGCCCAGCCTGTCCCCAGCTCCAGATTCCCACTGTGTCGAGCACAGGGCACATCCTGGGCCCTCTCATGTTCCCCCAGAGGCAGGTGGGACAGTTACTCCATTTCTCTCTCTCTTCTTGGTGCTGGGGATTGAGCCCAGGGGCATTCTACCTCTGAGCTACACCCCCAGCCCTATTTTATTGTTTATTTTGAAACAGGGTCTCACTAAGTTGTGGAGGGCCTCACTGAGTTGCTGAGGCTGGCTTTGAACCTGTGATCCTCCCATCTCAGCTTCCCAAGTACTGGGATTACGAGTGTGGGCCACCACACCTGACTTATTCTTTATTCTG
This sequence comes from Glis glis, assembly GCA_004027185.1. NCBI lineage: Eukaryota > Metazoa > Chordata > Mammalia > Rodentia > Gliridae > Glis > Glis glis. The sequence continues at coordinate 10,975 of PVJS01011865.1, forward strand.
AAACAGGGTCTCACTAAGTTGTGGAGGGCCTTATTAAGTAGCTGAGGCTGGCTGTGAACCCTGATCTTCCTGTCTCAGCCTTCCAAGTACTGGGATTACAGGGGTGGACCACCACACCTGGCTTTCTTTTTTATTTAATTAATTAATTAATTAATTTATTTATTTATTTATTGCGGTACCAGGGATTGAACCCAGAGGCGTTCTACCTCTGCGCTACACCCCTGACCCTATTTTTTTTATACTTTATTTTGAAACTGGGTCTCATGAAGTTGCGGAGGGCCTCACTAAGTAGAGAGAGAGACAGGGAGAGAGAAAGAGAGAGAGAGAGAGCTGAGGCTGGCCATGAACCTGGATCCTCCGGTCTCCGCCTCCCAAAGTACTGGGATTACAAGCGTGCGCCACCACACCCTGCTGTCGCCTGCTATTATTATGAAGGTCCCCTTGGCACACGTCACCCTGTCCCTGAGGTGCCTGGGCACTAACGTCCCCACATCCTACAGATGAGGACACCCAGGCACCCACAGGTTGCAGCGCTGGGTGAAAGGAGGGCTGGGAAGCAGACCTGGACTTTGGATCTGGGGGTTCAGAGGAAAGTGCTCAGTTTCGCTTTTTTTTTAATGTGATGCTGGGGATTGAACCCAGGGCATTCTTTCTCCGAACTACACCCCCAGCCCTATTTTAATTTTTATTTGGAAACAGGGTCTCACTAGAGCCTCGCTAAGTTGTGGAGGCTGACCTCGAACCTGCGATCCTTCTCTCTCAGCCTCCCCAGTACTGGGATTACAGGTGTGCGCCACCACGCCCGACTCAGCTTTGCTTTTTCGCCAGCACCCTCTGGTCCAGTCTGGGAGTGAGGGGCAGAGGGGACTGGGGAAGCCCGTCAGGAGGCCTGGGGTCCAGGTGGTCCCCTCCCCACGTTCACAAGCCCAGAACATTGGGCGCTGCCGGGACCTGATTCCCACGGCTGCGCAGGAGGGAGGCTCATTTTCACAAGGTCGGCAGTGGTTACATAAATTCATAAATGATGGATCCCTTCTGAATTATTGAGATTCCCTCCTGGGGCTGCAGGGCCTGGTCCAGCGAGCCGAGCGCGGCCGGTGGGCGGGACTCGGGAGGACCCTGAAGGTCCTTCCACCCAAGGTCTGCTGCTGAGTCTGCTCACTGGCCGGAGCCTTCCCACTGTCTCCACCGGAAATGAGGGGGGCTCTGGACCTTGGACCCAAGGACCCTGTCTTGGATTTCAGTAGATGTTCAGTGAATGAATGAGTGACCATATGCCTGTGAGAGTTGGTCGGCTGGCAGGAGGGACTATGGGGATTGGTGACCAGCTCTGGGACCTCTTCCTTCCTTCCTTCCTTCCTTCCTTCCTTCCTTCCTTCCCTCCCTCCCTCCCTCCCTCCCTTCCTCCTTCCCTCTTTCCCTCCTTCTGTGGTACTTGGGAGTAAACCCAGGGGCATTTTACCTCCGAGCTAAACTCCCAGCCCTATTTCATTTTTATTTTTATTTATTTATTTTTGGTACTGAGGATTGAACCTAGGAGCATTCTACCTCTGAGCTACACCCAAGCCCTGTTTTATTGTTATTTATTTATTTTATTTACTTATTTATTTTTGCGGTACCAGGGATTGAACGCAGGGGCGTTCTACCTCCGCACTACGCCCCCGGCCCTATTTTTTATACTTTATTTTGAAACCGGGTCTCACAAAGTTGCGGAGGGCCTCACTAAGGAGAGAGAGAGAGAGAGAGAGAGAGAGAGCTGAGGCTGGCCGCGAACCCGGATCCTCTGGTCTCCGCCTCCCAAAGTACTGGGATTACAAGCGTGCGCCACCACGCCCGGCTATTTATTTATTTTTAGTTTTATTTTTTGCGGTACTGGGGATTGAACCCAGGGGCATTCTACCTCTGAGCTACACCCCCAGCCCTATTTTTTATTCTTTATTTTGAAACAGGGTCTCACTAAGTTGCAGAAGGTCTCATTAAGTTGCAGATTTGAGGCTGGCCTCAAATCTGCTATCCTCCTGTCTCAGCCTCCTAAGTACTGGGACTACAGGCATGCGCCACCATGCCTGGCCTGGGATCCCTCTTTCTGCCCCCACCCAGCTCTCTACCCCATTCCTCTGAGTCGGAGGGGCTGATTGGTTTCACAGATGAGGATGGTGGTGGACATTTACAGAGCCCTCCTGAGGTTCCTGGCTCTGAGGGGTACAAGGCTGAATACCACCTGGGGCCTGCCTTCAAGGCACTAACAACCCTGTACAGGAAGACAGGAGAGTACCTGAAGCCCAGAGAGGGATGTTGACCTGCTCAGGGTCACACAGCAGAAAAGTGGCAAAGCAGAGCCTTACCCTAGGCTCCTGGCTCCCAGCTCTGGGCTCCCTTTTTTTCCCATCAAGACAGACTTGTGTCAGAAGACCCGTTAGGGAAGCCTGGCATGGCGGCGCACATTTGTAACCCCAGGACTTGGGAGGCTGAGACAGGAGGATCGAAAGTTCACAGCCAGCCTCAGCAATTTAGTGAGGTCCTTTTTCAAAACAAAAAAAGAATAAAATAGGGCTGGGTTCCATCCCCAGTATCAAAAAAAAAAAAAAAAAAGGAATAGAAGAAGAGCCGTTTGGGGGCTGCCACCCACCGGGACGGGCCTCGGCTCCTGCCATTCCTCCCCGTCCTTGAGGCCGCCTGGTCTCAGCACCTGTGGGCCTGGCCGTGCGTGTCCCTGATGTGCTGTCCTGAGCGCTGAGCTGAGGCGGCCGGAGCTTGTGGGAATGTGTGCGTTTGGAAATTAATGGGGGCTATTAAATTGGCAGAGCATGAAAAGGGCCGGAGCTGCAGCCCTTGGCTCGCTGTCCTGGAATGATCTGCCAGAGCCTTGGCACGGGGCTGCCCAGCGGCTCTGGACTCCCTGCCCGCTTAGCGATGGGCAGTCTGCGTCCCTGGGAGATGCACGTGGCAGCCACAGCGCCCCCTCCCCAGGGCCACCCCCCGGCCCCCACCTTTTGTGGTACTGGAGATTGAACCCAGGGGTGTTCTACATCTGGGCTACACCCCCAGCCCTATTTTATTTTATTTTATTTTATTTTATTTTTGTGGTACTGGGGATTGAACCCAGGGACATTCTACCTCCGAGCTATACCCCCAGCCCTATTTTTTTTACTCTTTATTTTGAAACAGGGTTTCACTAAGTTGTAGAGGGCCTTACTAAGTTGCTGAGGCTGGCAGTGAACCTGCGATCCTCCTGTCTCAGCCTCCCAAGTGCTGGGATTACAAGTGTGCACCACCACACCCGGCTCCCCAGCCCTTTTTTACTTTTGTTTTGAAACAGAGTCTTACTAGGTTGCTGAGAGTCTCACTACATCACTGAGGCTGTCTTCAAACCTGCGATCCTCCTGTCTCAGCCTCCCAAGTCCGGGAATTACTGGTGTGTGCCACCATGCCTGGCCCAATATCCCCTTTCTTTCCTCTCCACACCAGCTCAGTGTCAACAGCAGCATTTGTAGGCAGGTTGAATTGAGTCTTCTCTCCGGACCTCGAGGGGGGCTCAGTATACTCTAGACTATGATCCTGGCTTCCCGGGTATGACCTGGCCTGGCTGAGGGGCATAACCTAACTGAGATTCAGGGGACCCAGACTCTGGCTCCTCATGTCCATAGTGGGACACCTCGTACTTGGGAGTTGGAGCCCTGAGTACAAGTCCCAGTTCCACTGCGTATGAGCTGGGTGACCTTGGTCGAGTTGCTGACCCTCTCTGAGCCTCATTTCTCTCATCTGCAAAGTAGAGATAAGAGGGTTGTGAGTTTGAAAGGATGATTTGCATGAGATGCCAGTGCGGTGTCAGGCCCAGAGTGGACCCTCAGGAAGCGCGGCTCCTGTTCTCTCTGTCACCGCTGTGTCACTGAGGACCACTCAGACCTGCCGAGTGGGCTCCCATCGACTGGCCTTCACCAGCTCTGCACCTAGCGCTTGCTTGGGCTGGGGACAGAGCGGGGGGCTTTGCCCTCTCTGCTCCCAACCCTTCCTTTTTCTCTTTTTCTCTCTTTCTTCGGGTACTGGGGATTGAACCCAGGGGCATTTTACCTTTGAGCTACTCCCCTAGCCCTTTTTAAACATTTTAAAAATTTTGAAATAGTCCCCCTAAATTGCTGAGGGTCTTGCCAAGTTGCTGAGTCTGGCCTCGAACCTTGATCCTTCTGTCTTAGCCTCCCAGGTACTGGGATTATTAGGGGTGTACCAGTGCGCTGGCTTCCCCAGCCCTTTTTATTTTATTTTGAGATAGAGTCTCACTAAGTTGCCCAGGCTGGCCTTGAATTTGAGATTCTCCTGTTTCAGCCTCTGGAGAAGCTGGGATTGCAGCCAGGCGCCACTGCACCCGGCTCCTCCTTCCTGTTTTCCCCATAGGGAATTGAATCACCTGCTGGGGGGGGCTGTGGCGATGGTCCCTTCCAGACCACCAGAGTCTTTTGGACGGGGGTTTCCTGGCCCTGAGGGTGCAGGGAGAACAGGCTGGGCCCCTCTCTCCCCGCCGCTGGCAGGGCCATGAGTGTGTGGTGTGTGGTTATATGGAAACTGTCCTGTGGGGTGGGGGGACAGGACAGGGAATGTCCCCCAGATGTCACCGAAGTCAACTGTCAGGGCGTGGCACGTCTGCTGAGGTCTAATGGCTAGGGTTGTGGCTTGGAGGTAGAACATCCCTGGGTTCAATCTCCAGTACCACCACCAAAAAAAAGGGGTACAGCTGTGTTTGGGGGTGGCAGCCAGACACAAAGCAGAAGCTGCCCCAAGGCCTCCCCGTAGCCTCACCCCACCCATGCCCCCAGCAAGCTGGCATTTCAGAATCCGACCTTTGGGGCTCCTTTGTTTATTCTGATCCACAGCCTGGCTGGCATCAGTCTGGCCCACTCCCTGCGGTCTCCATTATTGTCTATGAAAAGGGTGCAGCTGTCGGGCGTGGTGGCGCACGCCTGTAATCCCAGTACTTGGGAGGCTAAGACAGGAGGATTGCAGGTTTGAGATCATCCTCAGCAATTTAGTGAGACTCTCAGCAACCTAGCAAGACACTGTTTCCAAACAAAAAACAAAAGGGGATAGGGGTGTAGTTTGGAGGTAGAATATCCCTGGGTTCAGTCTCCAGTACCACCACCAAAAAAGGGGTATAGCTGTGTTTGAGGGTGGCAGCCAGGTCCAGGCCGGGGTGAAGGTTCCCCAGGGATGGCCTGGGTCATCCTTGGAGGTGTCTGTCAGCCTAGACAGACAGTCCTGATAAAAGTTGTCTCCACCACCAGCTCGGGAAAGTGCTTCCTCCTCTGGGCCTCAGTTTCCTTGTGTGCATGAGGGGGGATTAAGAGGAAAAAATGAGCTGGGCGTGGTGGTGCACGCTTATAATCCCAGTACCTGGGAGGCTGAGACAGGAGGATCACAGGTTCGCGGCCAGCCTCAGCTACTTGGTGAGGCCCTCCACAAGTTAGTGAGACCCTGTTTCAAAATAAAGAATAAAAAATAGGGCTGGGGGTGTAGCTTGGAGGTAGAATGCCCCTGGGTTCAATTCCCAGTACCGCAAAACAAACAAACAAACAAACAACAAAAATAGGGCTGAGGGTGTAGCCTGGAGGTAGAATGCCCCTGGCTTCAAACCCAGAACCATAAAGGAAAAAAAAAAAAAGAACCATATAAGTGAATTACACTGGAGGGCTCCGGACGGTCACCAGTGTTATTATTAGGAACACTCTCCCTGCCACCTGCTGGGCCAGAGCGGGCGGCTGACTCCGGGTCTGGTTCCTGGACCCAGTGTCTGGGAGGTGCCCATCCATGGTGGAGGTACCCCAGGGCGCCTCAGGACGGACATGGATGTGCGGGAACTAGCGACTCACCAGGTTTGGGGACCCTGGGCAGGAGCAGGCCACCCCAGGGGGGACAGCATGTGTGTGGGGTTCGCCTGCTCTCTCTACAGCGAGCAGGGGAGGGGACACGCTATTTATATCCACGTGGGGGTGTCAGGAGCTAGTCATGAGGCAGGGAGGCCCAGCGGGATGGGAACGTGTTCTGGCAGGGGGCGTGGGAGGCAGGCAGAGGTAGCCCGGCTGGCACCCCCTCCCAGTGGCAACAAGTGGCCCTTGAACAGCCATCCCCGCTGTCCTCTCCGCCGCTGCCTCCTCCCCCTCTCCGGACACTGTAATTGCCATAAAAATGGGAGCGCGCGGCAGCGTGCAGGGAGAGAGCCGGCTGTCAGCCATTCCCCTGCCAGCAGGGCCCGCGTCTGTTTTATTATTGCCGCCTGGCTGTATTTCACGTACGGTTTAAACATCATCAAACGCCACATCCCTTTTGAAAAGCAAGAGCTACCTTGCTGGGGATGTGGAGGAGAAACAGGAACATGAAAATCTACGAAGCAAATGGCCCAGAATTGACATTTGCGACGGGAGCTTTGTAGCGTCGACTGTCATAGGAGCTAAATCCCTTCTGCTGGCAGCCGTGAGGGGTGGGAAGGCGGGTGGATTTGGCCGGGAGGGCACCAGGCAGGGCCCTGGGAGGGAATTCTGTGGGTCACCTGGCCGCCTCTCAGTGCCGCTCTGGCCTCGGCCTCCACTCAGCCTCGTCTGTCCTCTTCCTCACAAGGAGGCTGGACTCCCCTCACCCCCTGCACAGAGCAGGCTGCTGGGGCCTGGGGCTTGGGGGGTGGGATGGTGGCCTGTCAGAGTCAGATAGGACAGGGCTGGATTCAAGTCCTGTCAAGGCCACTGTGAGTTCTTGTGACCTTGACCAGGAGCCCCCTTCCCCCAAGCCTCGGTTTCCTCATCTGTAAACGTCAGAGACTGATGTCCCCTCCGAAGGTGGCTGAAAGGATGGAGGTGATGCGCGCGCACGCCTGACAGGTGGTTGGAACTCAATAAATGGTGACTGCTATTACCGAGGAAGTGGGCGTGTGAGCTGGAATTGATTTTTTAAAAAATGTTTAACCTACTGATTCCCACTGAAAAATAAGTACAATAAAACTAGGAACAAAAAAGAACCAAGCCAGGGCTGGAGGTGTAGCTCAGCGGTAGAGCGCTTGCCTAGCATGTGCAAGGCCCTGGGTTCCATCCCCAGCAAAAAAAAAAAAAAGCTGTAAGAGTGGGCTCTTGAGCCGGGTGTGGTGGTACATGCCTGGAATCCCAGTACTTGGGAGGCTGAGACAGGGAGATCGCAGGTTCGAAGCCAGCCCCAGCAACTTAGTGAGGTTGTCAGTAACTTAGTGAAACCCTGTTTCCAAATAGAAAGGGGGCATGTAGCTTGAAGGTAGAATGCCCCTAGGTTCAATTCCCAGCACCCTCCGCCCAAAAAAGGCTCTAACCTGGGCATCTCTTTAGACTGTACCACATGCTCTTGGCACAGCTGGAAGCCTTCATCCTGGAGGCCCTTGGCACATGCTCCAAGCCACCTCTTGCCTGGTTGCTGGTCATGGCCCGCTATCAGCCCTAACACCTGCCACTTTGATGCTGGTCTCTGGTCTCCCCGGGGACTGTGCTTTGTGCTTGCCCTTGTAGTCTCTCTTGGTGGTTGCATGGGGCACCCCAGCCCCAGCCCAGATGACACCTCAAAACCAGGCTGAAGCCAGGCCTGGTGGCGCATGCTTGTAATCCCAGTACTTGGGAGGCTGAGACAGGAGGATCACAGGTTCGCAGCCAGCATCAGCTACTTAGTGAGACCCTGTTTCAAAATAAAGAATAAAATAGGGCTGGGAGTGTAGCTCAGAGGTAGAATGCCCCGGGGTTCAATCCCCAGTACCACAAGAAAAAAAAAAAAACTAGGCTGAGGCCTGGCATGGTGGTGCATACCTGTGGTCCCAGCTACTTGGGAGGCTGAGGCAGGAGGATCACATGAGCCCAGGAGTTTTGAGACCAACCTAGGCAACATAGTGAAAACCCATCTCAACAAACAAACTAGGCTGAGCAAGTCTAATGCGACTGAACCTGAAATGCAGCTTGGAGCTCCTTAGCAGCCATCACAAAAAGAGAAACTGAGCTGGGTGTAGTGGGACACGCCTGTAATCCCAGTTCTTTGGAGGCTGCGACAGGAGGCTTGCAAATTGGAGGCCAGCCTGGGCAACTTAGCAAGACCCTGTCTCGAAATAAAATAAAAAGGGCTGGGGGTGTAGCTCAGTGGTAGAGTGCTTGCCTAGCATGTGTGAGGCCTGTTTCAATCCCCAGTACTGCAAAAAAAAAAAAAAGGCAAGAAAAAGGGAAACAGGATTTTAGGTTTCATAACTCCAAACTTAGAAGTCAATTTAAATTTCAGATTAATCCCTCTTTTTCTTTCTGCTCTCTACTTTTTTTTCTTCATTTTCTTTCTCTGGTCCCCTTACCACCCTCTTATTTTTTATCTTTTGCAGGGTGGGGATGGAACCCTGACTGTCCTTTATTTCCCCAGTGCCCCCTTGCTCCAGAGCGCCCCCCCAAGTCTCACTGTCAAAGTGCGTCTCCCCTGCGCGGCTCTGCTCCCAGCTCAGGGGCCCCTCTGCCCTCTGGTTTGTTGCTGTCGATCCTGTGTCTGGTCTGGCCACAGGGCCCCAGCCTCTGGTCTGGCCCAGGCCCACTGGGTCTGCCACTGCGGTTTCTCTCAGAAGAGCCTGTGACTAATAGGGGTTGCCCCCAGGGGACCAGCAAAATCTTTCCCTCCTTAATATCGGAGTTTAAAAATGTGTCACCATCGATTTGAAGGAAAGACTTGTTCCTGCTGAGAAAAGCGGCCTGGAGATTCGTCTCGCCTTAGGAATCACACAGGCAGCTGCATAAATTCCAGCACCGTGAGGGCTCACTATGCAAATGCGGCTCTCAGCCCCCCAGCCAGCCTGCGAGAATGCCTGCTGCTCGGGGAGGGGGGCCCTGTCCCCACCCTGCTGCCCCCTTGGGGCTCTGCAAGGCCCCTGGGTGGAAAATCCCCTTTTCTCTCCACCTCTGCAGTTGAGTGGGAGCCTGAGTTCCAGGCTAATTCCATGTCATGATGTGTTTTAATCCCAGAAGAGGAGGATGGGGTAATTTCTAGGTGTGGGGCTCCTAAAAGCCATCTGCATGTCCCCCACTAATCTGGGGGACCCCTCTAGTCTTCTGTGGGTCACACAGTGGATCTACCCCGAAGGCAGGATTGTTAGTCTCAGAGGACTTCCCTCCTGACCTCACGGTTCATGTTTGCCTGGATGGGACTGGGGGGGTCTTTTGGTCCCCACCCCTGCCTCCATGTAGGCCCCTCACCTCTGCGCCTTGCTCTCACAGGGACCCCGCCTCTGACCCCGCAGCTTCCAGCTTCCAAGGCCGTCCCAGCCTCCTTCAGCAGTTTCTTAGCTCAGAATAATCATTTTAATGACCTGGGAAGTGGCTCTTATCACTTCCGCTTTTCTGGGTGGGAAGCTGTGGTGTAGGATCATTAAGCGACTTGTTTGGGATCCAGGAAGCTTGACGCAGGCCTTTTCTTTTTCTTTTTCTTTTCTTTTCTTTCTTTCTTTTTTTTGGTGGTTTTGCCTCTGAGCTACACCCCAGCCCTATTTTCTTTTGAAACAGGGTCTCACTAAGTTGCTGACGGCCTGGCTAAGTTGTTGAGGCTGGCCGTGAACCTGCGATCTTCCTGTCTCAGCCTCCCAAGTACTAGGATTACAAGCGTGCGCCACCACGCTTGGCATTCTTCTTTTTTTAATTTTTAATTTTTGGTACTGGGGATTGAACCCAGGAGCATTCTACCTCTGAGCTATACCCCAAACCCTTTTTTAAAAATTTGAAATAGGATCTCACTAAATTACTGTGTGCTGGTCTTGAACCTTGGATCCTCCTGTCCCAGCCTCCCAAGTACTGGGATTACAGGCTGCACCACCAGGCCCGGCTACAACCCGATTTTTTCACTGGGAACTACCCTTGACCGAATGAGCAAATGGCTGAGTAAATGAGGGGGAGTGGGCCACGTGGTGAGCACTCTAGGACGTTTGGAGCTTGGAAGAGAGCTGAGCTTTCCAGGTCTCCCGAGGGACCCCGCCCCCCCATCCGCCATGACGAGGTCATGGTGACTGCTTTTGTGGCCATGTTTTGCCCTCCCTGGAGGGCTCACCCAAGCGTGGCGGGGAGCAGGACGGTGGCTTGGCTGTCTAGGACACCGGCCAGGCCGCCCTCAGCTCGGGCAGCCTCCTGCTCTGGCTCAGCGGGGATGACCTTGGCCAGCGCCAAGGCCTCGGCCTGCAATCTGGTCCTGCAGGGAGCTCGGTGGGGATGGGCGAGGCTGGGTACTGGGATGCCAGCGGACCTTCCCTGGTTCTGGGGAGCTGCGGCATGGTGGGCAGGGGTGTCAGGGAAGAGGGTAAGCAGGCAGTTTGCAGTCTCTCCGGCTGCTGTGGGCCCTGGGAACATGTGCTAAGCGGCCATTTACCACCTGGTGCAGGGAAGTCTGCAGGCTGGCCCTGCCAGCCGCCCCCAGCTGCAGAAAGGGCCCGCAAGGCCGGCTGGCAGCCGGCGCTCCCCGTACTCCTGGAGAGGAGGGGCTTTATTTTTCCTGTCTCCCTAAATGTTATCGCCTTTATGGGCTTTGGAAATCAGTTTTATGGTCTGCGTTGTTTGGCCGCTGAAATATAGGAAGCACTGGAAAGAAAATAAACTCAGGGATGGTTTGGCACAGTAAGGTCCGGAAGTGACCCCCCCAGGCCAAGGTCACACTTTTGGACCATCATAGCCGGGTGTGGGGGGGCAGGGAAGGCGTTTGCCAGGACTGGGGGCGGGGTAGAATTCTGGCGAGGGTGTTGACCTGAGGCCTGGGACCTGCGTCTTGTGTCAGATGGTCCCCACCAGACTGGCCCGGGACAGGGAAAGTCTTTCCATCCTCCTGATGCCCGCCATGCCAGCCGGCTCCCCTTGGGTGCCATTCAGGGCACCCCGCCAGCCACTGGCAGTGTAGACTTCTCCGTGTAAGTAAAAAATAGGCCTGCTGGGTTCTGCCAGGCGGGATGCAGGCCTGGGGGGCCCCCATCCACAGAAGGTGCTTCATCTTCCTGCAGAGTCGGCCCGTCGGGAGCAGAGTGGGGGACAGAGCTCTGGCAGGGGCTTCCAGAAACCCACATGCATCCTCCTCCCTTTGCTGGGATCAAGGACCCTCCAGGGAGGTCCCAAGATCCCTCAGGAGAAAGCTGCTCCTCTCCTTCTCTCTGAATATGCGAAGAGCTCCCACAAATCAATAAGAAAAATGGGTGAAGGGGATGGACGGGCAATTCCCGGTAGGAGAAAAACAAATGGCCAATAAACAAGCGAAGAGGCAGGGCTCCGGCGCTCGTCAAGGAAAGGCTAATTGAAGCGAGGCACATCACTCTTACCCGCCAGGGAGGCCGTGCTCAAAGTGTCTGTAAGTGCAGGTGCGGTGCAGTCTCGGGGGATGGGCTCTTTCTTGGGTGCGCCCTGCGCCAGTGTCTCACACCAAACCGGCACACAGTAGGTGCTCAGCAATGTTTGCTTTTTTTTTTTTTTTTGGTACTGGGGGTTGAACCCAGGAGCATTCTACTTCTGAGCTACACTCCCAGCCCTTTTTGTTTTGAAACAGGGCCTTGCTTGCTAGGTTGCTGAGAGTCTCACCAAGTTGCTGAGTGTCTCACTAGGTTGCTGAGACTGGCCTCAAACCTGTCATCCTCCTGTCTCAGCCTCCCAAGTTCTAGGATTACAGGCGTGTGCCACCACACTGAGCCAGCAATGCTGGCTTTAAGTCCGAAAATAAGTAGAACTCTGCTCACACCAAGGCTGCTGCTGCCCCTTCCTGCCCTTTCTTCTCTACCACTCCGGCCACAGCCAGTGATGCTCCAGGGGTTCAGCTGGCAGCTCCCCCAGCCCTGCTCCCATGCTTGGGTCCACATACATCCTTGACTGTGGCCGGGGTCTTCCTAGGCCTGGCTTCCTGGGGGGCCCTGCTGCTTCCTGCTTCTGGGGTTCAGTTCTGCTGGTGCCAGTGGTGCCTGGTTGGCTTGGGGACTCTGGAGTCACAGAGGTCAGATGGAAATGGGGACCCAGAGTTGGCTGGCCCTGGCTTTTCTCACGGCTCCTTTCAACAACCCTGGGATCTGTGACTTGGGAACAGTCTCACCCTGGCAGTGACCTCAGCCCTCGGGGTGCCCCGTCAGCCCACTCATAGCGTCCGGCCTCACTACTTTTCCTGCCTTTTTGTTTGTTTTGGTTCTAGGGATTGAACCCAGGGACTACCTCCAAGCTACCCCCAGCCCTTTTTATTTTTTATTTTGAAACACAGTCTCCCTTAGTTACTGAGGGGGTCTTGCTAAGTGGCTGAGGCTGGCCTCGAACTTGCGATCCTCCTTTCCCAGCCTCCCAAGTACTGGGATGATAGGCATGTGCCACTACCTCCGGCTCAATGTTAGATTTTCTTTGTGTGTGTGTGTGTGTGTGTGTGTGTGTGTGTGTGTGTGTGTGTTATGGGGGATAGAACCCAGAGGCATTCTACCTTTAGGCTACACTGCCAGCCCAATTTTATTTCTTATTTGAAAACAGGGTCTCGCTAGGTTGATAAGAGTCTCACTACTTACTGAGGCTGTCCTTGAACCTGCAATCCCCCTGTCTCAACCTCCCAAGTACTGGGATTACAGGCCTGCGCCACCACGCTGGCTCAATTTTAGTTTTTTTTTTGGTGTGTGTGTGTGTGGTACTGGGGATTGAAGCCAGGGGAATTCT
>PVJS01011865.1:23742-45015 GCA_004027185.1 Glis glis
GAGGCTGGCCGCGAACCTGCGATCCTCCTGTCTCAGCCTCCCAAGTACTGGGATTACAAGCATGCGCCACCATGCCCGGCATCAATTTTAGGTTTTCTTTCTTTCTTTTTTTTTTTTTGCGGTACTAGGGGTTGAACACAGGGGCATTCTACCTCCGCGCTACACCCCCGGCCCTATTTTTTATACTTTATTTTGAAACCGGGTCTCACGAAGTTGCGGAGGGCTTCACTAAGGAGAGAGAGAGAAAAAGAGAGATAGGGAGAGAGAGTGAGAGAGCTGAGGCTGGCCGCGAACCTGGATCCTCCGGTCTCCGCCTCCCAAGTACTGGGATTACAAGCGTGCACCACCACGCCCGGCTCAATTTTAGGTTTTCTAACTACACAGTCTGTCTCACCTCCAGAGCTTTGCAGGGCGGTCCCTGCTGCCGGAGTGTCCTTGCCGCCACCCTCTCAGGTGATTCTTACCACCCCCTCTTGACCTGGGGTAGGCGTCCCTCCTGCGTGCGGCATTCTTTCAGGCTTGTGTTCATTCACTCAGCAGGCGTGAGCTGCTGCCACTGCATAGAGGGAGAAGGGAGATTGGCCTGTACAGCTGGGTACCCGGGGATGCTACAGGGCTATGTGTAATGACCTGACCCTGGGGCGGACCTGTCTGGAGAGTCAGGAGCCAGGTGGAACATCTCAGACATGGGGAGCAGAGAGGCCGCAGGCAGGCTGCGGGCAGGAGCCAGGGCTCCGTGGGGCCTTTCTCTGCTCCTTCTGGGGCAGCCCTTATCTGCCAAGTCCAGCGTGGTCAGACCACAGTGGAGCTGCCTTTGATGTGGCACTAGAGGGGACAGAGCGCAAGTCACACTTTAAACGTTGTGGTCCTGGGGACTCTGGGTCTCAAAGTCCTCGAATCATGGTCTCTCCACCTACCCCAGGTTCATCTACTTGTGTAAAACTAGCGAGCAGGAGAGCCGGGCCTGGGGGAGACGCTGGCCTGGAGCTTGGCTCCTTCCTCCCTGTCCCCGAGGCCCAGCCTGGCCTATCCTGCACCCCTGTCTCCCTAGTCCCTGGACTGAGGTGGGTGCCACCTTCCTGCATTCAGAGGGGATGAAATGATCTGGACAGGGCCACTGCCTCTAACTGACACTCACCTACCGTGGGGGCAGCACAGGTCAGAAGTGATTGACAGGAAGGTTTCCTGGAGGGGTCAGGACTCAGGGCCAACAGGAGGGCCCGGACAGCCTGGTTCCAGTGTCACTCTTATCACCACAGCCTTGGGCAAGCCTAAGGCTGCTTAGGTCTGGGCCTCAGTTCACTTGCTCTAAAATGGGAATAAGCCGGGTGTGGTGGCGCACGCTTGTAATCCCAGTACTTGGGAGGCTGAGACTAGAGGATCTGGGTTCGCAGCCAGCCTCAGTTTCCAGGTTCGCGGCCAGCCTCAGCTAATTAGGGAGGCCCTCCGCAACTTAGTGACACCTTGTTTCAAAATAAAGAATAAAAAATAGGGCTTGGGGTGTAGCTGGGAGGTAGAATGCCCCTGGGTTCAATCCCTAGTACTACAATAAATAAATAAATAAATAAATAAATAAATAAATAAATAAAATGAGGATAGGTAGGCCAGGTGCAGTGGTCCATGCCTGTCATCCCAGTATCTGGGAGGCTGAGACAGGAGGATTGCAGGTTCAAGGCCAGCCTTAGCAACTTAGTGAGACCCTGTCACAAAATAAAAAATAAAAAGGGCTGGGGGTGTAGCTTGGAGGTAGAATGCCCCTGGGTTGCCAGGTGTGGCCAGGTGTGGTGGCGCACGCTTGTAATCCCAGTACTTGGGAGGCTGAGACAGGAGGATCACAGGTTCGCGGCCAGCCTCAGCAACTTAGTGAGGCCCTCTGCAACTTAGTGAGACCCTGTTTCAGAAATAAAGAATAAAAAATAGGACTGGGGGTGTAGCTCGGAGGTAGAACGCCCCTGGGTTCAGTCCCCAGCACCCCCTCACCCCACACACAGGAATAGGCAAGCCTACTGTGCCGCCCTGTCATGAGGACGGAGCATGTGACAGATGCACCTGGCACCATCGGGTTGTGCCGCCTTGCCTCTCACAGATGGGCACCCCTTTAGGAAATCCCCCCTAATTATGAAGTTACAGATCTGGACGGTCACCCGGGGAAGAAGCGCATTCATTAGGAGACTCGGGCGCACAGCCCGGCCGTGCCAAGCATCTCTCAGCGCCAGCTTCCTGAAGACCGCGGGCGCAACACAGCACATCCCTGCGCCTTCCTGGTGGCAGGTTCCATCTGCCAGTGCCCCCAGGAGCCGCGACTGGGGAGGGCCTGCACCAGGACAGTCTGTCCCTGGAGACCGCCCCCATGGTCCTTCGCCCCACGCTTGTAATCTCGGAGGACTTAAAGAGGACTCCGATCCCTTCCTCCTGCCCCCCACCATGACTAATCCATTCGCCAGGGCCCTGATCCAAGAGAAAGCTAATTAAAGAATTTCTGCTCTTGGCTCTGCCTGAACTTTGAAGATTCCCCTTGGTCTTCCTGGAGTCTCTGAAAACAGGTGGAGAAAGGGGGCGTTGAAAAGGGCCTTGCCTCAGATAAGCCCCTGGAGCCTCCGTAATAGGCTTAATCCCCCCAAAGCCGGCAGGCATCAAACAGTCCCCCGCCCAGCCCGCTGAGAAAGGGCAGCACGTGGAGGACTCCCGCCGCTCCCGCCAGGGACTCACAGGGAAGAGGTTCCCTTGTTCCCAGCTCTCAGAACAGGAGTGGGAGGCCACATGTCCCCCAAGAATTTTGGGGAGAAGAAGGGGAAAGACTGGGCATTTTCCAGAGCAGTGAAGGGGTCGGGTCCTGTGCCCTGTGGCTCTGGCATGTGGAAGTCACTGTGCCCAAGGCCACTGAGGTGACAGCAGATAGCAGATGCTCAGGGAAGCTCTTACTCCCTGCCGTCCCCTCCAGGGTCCCCACACCAGTCAAGAGCTAATTTGTGGGCGGGGGGGGGGGGGGTGAGGTTTCTCAGGCCTGTAATCCCAGTACTTGGGAGGCTGAGACAGGAGGATCGCAGGTTGGCGGCCAGCCTCAGCTACTTAGTGAGGCCCTCTGCAACTTAGTGAGACCCTGTTTCAAAATAAAAAATGAAAAATAGGGCTGCAACTTAGTGAGACCCTGTTTCAAAATAAAGAATGAAAAATAGGGCGGAGGTAGAATGCTCCTGGGTTCAATCCCCGGTACCACACACATACAAAAAAAAGTGGTGCACGCCTGTCATTCTAGTACTTAGGAGACTGAGACAGGAGGATCGCAGGTTTGAGACCAGTGCACAGTGACTTAGTGAGACCCTTAGCAACTTATTGAGACCTTGTTTCAAAAAGAAAAAAAAATTTTTAAAATAAGGGCCGGGGTAAAGCCGGGTATGGTGGCACATACCTATAATCACAGTACTTGGGAGGCTGAGACAGGAGGATCGCAGGTTAAAAGCCAGCCTCAGCAACTTAGTGAGACTCTCAGAAATTTAGCGAGACCCTCTTTTGAAATAAGAAATAAAATAGGTCTGGGGGTGTAGCCTGGAGGTTGAATGTCCCTGGGTTCAATCCCCAGCACACACACACAAAAATTAGCCAGGCATGGTGGTGCACACTTGTAATCCCAGTACTTGGGAGGCTGAGATCGGAGGATCACAGGCTAGAAGCCAGCACATGGTAACTTAGGCCCTATTTCAAAATAAATAGGGATGGGAATGTGGCTCAGAAGTAGAATACTCTAGCTTGGAGGTAGCAAGGCCCTGGGTTCAATTCCCAATGCCAAAAAAAAAAAAAACAAAAAAAAAGAACACCCCTGGGTTCAGTCCCCAGCCCCCTACCCCACAATTTTGTTTTGTTTTGGTTTCTGCAGTGGCGGCCATGGAACCTGGGGTCTTGCACACACTTGCAGGCGCTCCACCACTGAGCCACACCGCCAGCCCTCAGTAAAGACTTGCTGATCTTGTGGCTGGTGATCAGGTGCCTGCTATCACAGAGCTTATGCTCCCTCTGGCTCCAGACAGTGTCCCCAAGCCAGGCGTGGTGGGGCAAGCCTGTAATCCCAGTACTTGGGAGGCTGAGACAAGAGGATCACAGATTTGAGGCCAGCCTCAGCAACCTAGCAAGACCGTTTCAAAGTTAAAAACATAAAACAGGGCTGTGGGTGCAGCTCAGTGGAGGGCTGTGGTGTCCGCTGCCACGTGGCCGGCTCTCACCTCGCTTCCCTCCCTGTGCCCCTGCATGGAGGGGACATCCAGGCCCGCCGTTCTTTGTGCTGGGACCGCGGGAGCACTTGCCTGCTTCGCGGAAATAAAAATGATAAAAACCCGCCACTGAATTCTGGGTGGCAGTAAATTACTTAACACCTGAAACAGGTCGAAACGTGGCCACTGTGGCTTTTAATGAGCCCGTCTCTGATGCGGCCGCTCGGGCGCAGAGCCGGTCTCTTCTCAGGCGTAATTTCATCGCGTCCGAGGCTTGGCAGCAGCGCAAATAAGATTTCACTTCCCCTGTAAATCTCAGAGGGGGCAGCGCGGAATTTCATTTCTGCTGTCAGTTAGCACTCGAGAGAGCCTATTTACTTGGCCACAGGAGGAGAGGGTCCTCCGGAGGGGCCGGACCCGGGCTGGGGGGAGGGGGACGTGTCAGCGAAGGAGGATGACACAGGTGGAGGAGGACAGGGGAGGCGGCCGGCTCGAGGGCCCAGGGAGCACGCTTCATGTTGGGGGCCTGAAAGTGGATAAGCCAGGGCCACTGAGACCCACTGAGTCAGAATTTCAGGGCTGACGGGGTGGGCTTGGGTCTGGCCTAATGCTAAGAATTGGCAACAGAGCCGGGCGTGGTGGCGCACGCCTGTAACCCCAGTACTTGGGAGGCTGAGACAGGAGGGTCGCAGGTTCAAGGCAGACCTCAGCAGTGAAGCGAGACTCTCAGCAACCTAGCAAGAGCCTGTTTCAAAACAAAAAATAAAAAAATAAAAAAGGCCCGGGCGTGGTGGCGCGTGCTTGTGATCCCAGTACTTGGGAGGCAGAGACCGGAGGATCCGGGTTCGCAGCCAGCCTCAGCTACTTAGTGAGGCCCTCTGCAACTTTGTGAGACCCTGTTTCAAAATAAAGGATAAAAAATAGGGCTGGGGGTGTAGCTCGGAGGTAGAATGCCCCTGGGTTCCATCCCCGGTACCGTAAAAAAAATAAAAAAATAAAAAAGGGTTGGGGGTGTAGCCCAGAGGTAGAACGCCCCGGGTTCAATCCCCAGTACCTGCTCCCCAACACACACAGAGAATTGGCCACAGAAGTTGGGTGGGAGGCTGTGGTTTGGGGTGTTAGACCCTTCCCGGGTTTGGATGCTTGGGGAGTTGGGGCAGGAGAAGGGAAGCTTCTGGAAACCCAGTGGTAGAGCAGGGTCCAGGTGCAGGAGGGCGACCATGGAGGGATGAGGGTTATCTATTCTTTCCCTCATTTGAACTGGGACTTTAGTGCCAAGTCTGATGAAACAGGTAGCGTTGGACACAGGAAGCAGGGGCCCCTGGCCCTGGGGCAGCCGTGTGGAGCCCATACGCACACCTGCCCTTAGCCTCAGTGAGAAGCAAGTCCCGAGACTCCTTAGGGGAGGACGGAGCCTGACGCTGCTTGTCTGGGGGGCATGGCAGGGCTGGGGGCCGGGTTTGTGGGGGATCCCCCCATTGCCTGGTATCCTCCTCAAGACAAGATGGGGATATGGTGGGGCTTTTTGGGGTCAGTGAGCCCCCTGCTCTGCCCAGTCCTTATGTCCCTTGAGGGATCAATCATCTCTGCTTGCTTTCCTGTGAGCACAGGGAGCTCACTGCCTCTCAGACCATTCCCCCCCTTTCAGAATAGGCCGGGTGCGGTTGGATGTCCTTCCTTCCTCTGACCTGAATTACAGGTCCTGAGTCCCACCCTATGGGTCCTGGTGATTCCCCATGGGACCATCCATAGCATGACTGCCACCGCCCTGGGACACTTACTAAGCCTAAGATGCGCACCCCAGCTCCGCCCTCCTAGAGCCATCGGCCAGGCCAGCCTGAGACCCTCTGTAGCAGCTGTGAAGAGTGGGCCGTGGACCTCGAGTGCACCCGGGGGGTTTAGGGAATGGGCCCCAGCCCTGCACAGATGCCTCTCCTCTATGCCGGACCTGGGGGCGCGTTGCTAGCTGTCCTTAGGGGCCCGCCAAGACACTTGGCCTCCTTGCAAGCAATGCTGCCTGCTCAGCACCTGGCTCCGTTCCTGGGGGGCCAAAACACTGGATGTACCCCAAAGGGGTGTGCTAAGACTGGGTCTGTCCTCCCTGGGGGAACTAGTGTTTCACACCCTCGCACAGAGCCTCTGGCGCACAGTTGCAGAGTAGATACTGTTAGGATGGTACAAATAATAAGTTTTTTTTCTTTTTTTGTGGTACTGGGGATTGAACCCAGGGACATTCTACCTCTGAGCTACACCCCAGCCCTTTTTTTAATTTTTATTTTGAAACAGAGTCTCACTAGTTTGATGAGAGTCTCACTACTTGCTGAGGCTGTCCTCGAACCTGCGATCCTCCTGTCTCAGCCTCCCGAGTATTGGGATTGCAAGTGTGTGCCACCATGGTTGGCTAGGAAGATGGTTTTGGAGCACCCAGGTGTTGGCTCATTGGGCTTTCTCTTCGTTACTCCTTGGGCCTCCCAGCAGCAATGGGGGCTAGAGCTCTTACCAAGCACAACCCCATTTTATTTTTTGTTTTAGAACAGGGTCTCACCACTGGGTGTGGTGGCACACACTTGTAATCCAGTACTTGGGAGGCTGAGACAGGAGGATCACAGGTTCACAGCCAGCCTCAGTTACTGAGGCCCTCCCACCTAGTGTAACCCTGTTTCAAAATAAAGAATTAAAAATAGGGCTGGGGATGTGGCTCGGATGTAGAATGCCCCTGGGTTCAATCCCCAGTACTGCAAAAAATAAATAAATAAATATAAAAATTAAAAATAAGACAGGGTCTCACTAAGTTGCTGACAGCCTCACTAAGTTGCTGAGGTCCCGCCTGAGGGTCCCTCCAGGGGAACAGCGGCATGATCCAGTGGTTCCCAAAGAGAGGTGACCGTGAACCCTTTCTGGGCAGAACCCCTGTTAGTTCTAGGGGCCGAGGAACACAGTTTGGGAACGTGGCCCTCCTCTCCTGACTTGGGGAGTTCTGTGGGTGTCCCCCGGTTTGTGGCGCTGTTGTGTGGAGGGTGAGGTGAGCCGGGGGCAGGACCATCTCGTGAGAGGTGGGAGAGAAGTAAGATTGCCACAAGTATCAGGACGCTGGGCTTGCCAAGGGCTGTCATGCTTGGAAAGGAGTCCTCTGGTATGTCCTCTGGGAGGGGACTGCAGCTGGATGAGAGGGGTGGCTTGGGCAGGGGTGGAGCCTTCTAGAAGGACGCACAGATTGGACATGCCTTCCGGTCCCCAGCCTCAAGTGTTGAGCCTGGCCTTCTCCTTCCCTCTCTTGAGTCCTCTTCATCCATGGACACATCTGTGCTGCATACCCGCCTCCCCCAGGGAGCCCCCAGCCCAGCCCAGGCGTCCTGCCCCTCCACAAGGCAGGGATGATGTCTCAGCACATAGTAGGTTCCAACCCCAGCACATAGTAGGTCCTTGGTAACTGTCTCCTGACTGGCTGGCTGTGTCCTAGAAAGGTCCCTTGGCAGCCCTCGAGAGTGAGCTCAGGAGAGAAGAGCTGGGCAGTCCTTTGGAGTGACGGTTCTTTGGAGTGGCCTGTCTCAGTTGGCTCCTGCCCCAGCAGGATGAGAAGGGAGGATGGAGAGAAGGAGGATGGGGTGGAGAAAGACACCTGGGGCTAGAGTGCCCAATGTCACCCCTGCCGGGCCACCCACCACCAAGGCCCATGGAGAAATAACTGCTTCCTTGGACTATAAGGAAGAAACTCATTAACCCCTCTCTAGACACGAAATCAGATCTAAGGCAGGAAGTAATGAGTTTTTACTTCATGTTAAATTTAGCAGAGACTGCTATTGTTCTCATGGAAAATAATTTTTTCCTCCACCTCCCTTTGGGGTGTGAGATACATAGATAAGGCTACGAGAATCATGAGCGCAGGGGGCATGTCCACGGGTCGAAGCCGGCGGGTGTTTACTGGGGCAGCTTACTGCATGTGTCCCCAAATGCCCAGGCTGTTCTCTTATCTGGGTGCCCACATGGTTGCTGGAGCCTCTTAGGGGATAATCCGCGGCTTTTATTAATACATCTCCACGTGGAGACCCTCTCAGAATCTGCTTCTAGCTGTTAGTTTGCTCTGCATGGCTGGCTTAAGACACTTCTGGGGTCAGCCAGCCTCCCCAGGGCTACGGTATGGGCTCCAGGCCCCTTCTTCCTGCACCTTAATCTGGCTCCCATCTCGCCCCAGGGAACTTACTACTTGTGGGATTAAATCCAGGGGCACTCTACCACTGAGCTGCACCCTAGCTCTTTTTATTTATTTTTTGTGTGTGGTACTGGGGATTGAACTCAGGGGCATTCTACCTCTGAGCTCCAACCCCAGCCCTATTTTATTTTTTATTTTGAAACAGGGTCTCACTAAGTTGCAGAGGGCCTCACTAAGTAGCTGAGGCTGGCCGCGAACCTGGATCCTCCTGTCTCGGCCTCCCGAGTACTGCGATTATAGGCATGCACCACCCTGCCCCGCTCCCAGGGAATTGATGAACCCTAGAGTCTCCATCCTGCCTGGTGGCCACCCCTGTACCAGTAGACTCCAACTGCAGATCTGACCCCCGGGGACAAGGCCTGGGGAGGGGGGCGTGACAGCCGAGACCTCCTATCCACAGACACCTGGCCCCTGGTGCGCAGGGCGGCAGAGCCGAGAGTCAGCAGCAGAGATGACTGTAAAAGTTAAATCTTTCTATTTATTTCAAGAAAGGACAAGGCAGGTGGACCTGGACATTTTATATGAAAACAGACAAACAGAAAATAGGACCAAGTAGTTAATCACATTCATCTGAACATTGAAGTTTCAAGGCACCTACAAGAAGGAGGCCAAAGGGCGGTTCGCAGTGCACTTTGGTTCGTGTTGTTGTCGTGGTGGTGGGTGTTGGTGTGTCTCGGTTTTCCAAAAACCCCTGTCTGGTAGTGAGGTTGGGAGTGAGGCAGGTGGGCATGAGGCCAGGCCGGGCTGGGCCCGAGGAGCCAGGCCACGTCAGCTGGCCAGGTCTCAGGTGGTAGCAGGCGGCAGCGGGGGGTGGACTCGTCCCTGGACCCCCGAGATTGCTTTGCCCTTCAGAGGAAAAGAAAAAAGACAAGAAGCGTGCAGCCAGGTGGGCCACCAGGCCGATTCTGCAAGTGAGAAGCCGGGGTGTGGGTGCAGGGGCCCCTTGGAGAGCAGAAAGGACCTCAGCCACAGACTGGGGGCAGACGAGACCTGAAGAACCATTCCTGGTGTCATCACTGGCCAGACATCCCCCTTCTGCAGCAGAGGGACCTCCCCCCTTCACTAGCATCTGGCAGCCCCGCCTGGCCTTCTCCTACCCGCGCTCTGACCACGGGGCAGGGGCTTATAGTGGGTACGTACTGCACGATGCTTTTCAATAGCAGAGATGAATAGCCTTTGAATATCAGGGAGGGAATTGCTGTGGGTGGCTGGTAAAACATTCATTCGCTCTGCAGTCCTAACGGGGAGGGGGTCCTTTAAAGAGTGACTTTTACCTTTGGCCTCCCTGCTCGCACCTGCCAGGTGGCCGCTGCGCAGAATCACACGCATCCTCTCTCACTAGCCTGTGTTTACAGCCCCGCCGCCACCTCCAGCCTTCGGCGCCATCTCTCCCACTTCTCTGTCTCTGAGATGACAAGCTCATCAAATGCGGGGCCTGCGTCCCCCAGCCTGGCTCTGAGCCTGGCTTTAAGTGCTGGAAGACCCCGGGGTCTCCAGCCCTAGCGGCCCACCCTGGATCCTCGGGCAGACTTTTCAGCCGAAGCTGGGGTTGGGGGGCAGGAAACCTAAGGCTACTTTCAAGGTCTGTTTGTGTGTTTCCCCTTTGTGCCCAGAACTTTCGGAGGTGGGGACTAGCCGCAAGAGGGGGCGCTTGGAGCACTCTTCAACACGGCTTCTATCCGGATTCTGTCCGGGGCAGGTGAGATACGCCAGAACCTCTGGTTCCAGGGAGGTGAGCCCGGGCACCCCCAGGTCCGCCGTGGCTTTGATTGTCGGTCCAGGCAGTGCTGGTTTTTCTGTCTTGAGGAGAAGGCCTGATCAGTTCCTCCAGGCGGGCCAGACAGGGGTGTCCGCTGGGATCCTCTGCTTCCTGTGTCACCTCCTGGGTCCTCTTCAAGTCCTCCACCTCCCTCTGTCACTCACTCCAGGCAACACTTGAGAGAAGGGACATGGAGTCACCCATTAGGGCTGAGGCCAGCCACTGGATCTCCCCAAGTCTACATTTCCCCGCCGGGCTCCCGGCCCAAGATGTGTGCATCTGAGGCGGAGTGGAGCGAGATGCTTCCGAGTGGAAAAGTTGCCCAGACTAGACCCTCTCTGTGCCAGGCCACCAGCGTGGCAGGTGCAGGATGAGAGAAGGCCATTGGCTGCCAACACTCAGGCTTTTTGCTCGGAGCCCGGTGGGCAGACGGCAGGCGGGGGATACGGAAGTGAGGGGAGGAGGCGGCCTGGTTCAGGTGGAGAAGGCGCTGTGCGGGGCCTCAGCAACCCCGGGGAGGCAAGGGCTGACTATGTGGGCCTCGTGGAGGGGCGCAGGGACCTCATGCGTCCCCCGAGTGACCATTTCCCCTGATGATTATAAGGGATTTAGGGCTGGTGGCAGCACAGACCTTCCTGAAAGAATTCTTTGGGGATGGGGGGAGGACAGGGGCCAGGGTGCCATGCCTGCTGTGATGCTGCAGTGTCTTGGGCCTTGTAGGAAGCGGGGGTTCAGGAAACCCACCCACCGGGCACACTATATCCTGTGTGCCCACCCTTCCCTCCTGGCACAAGCTGGGCACTTCCATGATGGGTGGGGGCAGCTGCTGTGGTCTCAGAGCCCAGGGCGGAGCTGCCCTGGGCACACAGTCTCCAGGTGGAGAAGAGGCAGGCTCTGCCCCTGGCATCCGGGGTCTCTGGGCACACCTGCAGATCTTACTCGACAAGAAAGTGGGCCTGACCCCAGGGATAATGAGTTTCCCAAACTAGAGGAAAACCATCTATTAAAAACGCTAAGGGAGGGGGAGGGAAGCAAAGATGGGGTGGAGGTGGAGAGCAAAAGGAATCTTTTTGTCAGTTTTTTAAAAGAAGCCAATGTGGATATTTCAGGCAACTACTTAGAACATTTCAAAAGAATCAGTAAACGCTTAAAAACACAGAGTGAACGGTGCCCCAGGCGCCGTCAGCGGGCCGTGATGGATGGGTCGGTCGCAGTGTGGAGTGTGTTGGGTTGTGGCTGTGGGGCAGCCCGGGCTTGGGGGAACAGGCCCAGGAGGCAACCTGGGATTTGGAGCCGCGGGCTGGCAGGTGGCCCTCTGTCAGCCTCCCTTCCCCCTGCCCTGTTGAGTTCAGACAGGGGAGGGGTGGCGTGTGTCTGTATTTGTCCTAGGGGTGATAAAGCAAGAGTGGGAACCAGAATCCTATAGCCAAAGAGCCAGACCTTGGCCTAGGCAGGGAAGTGTCTGCCACATCCCCTTCTAGTGCTTGGATGCTCCCAGTGGAAGGGAGCTCACTGCCTGATTCCTCTGCTGGGCCAGAGTTTACCTTCCCCGCCTTCAGTTTTCTCCCCACAGTTGGGCTCCCCCTTTCCCTGGCCACAGAGAGCAGATCCCAGAACAGGAGTCCTCCTCTCTCAGCCATGGCACTGGCGGGCAGGGCCAGAGTCTCTGGGGGCGAGGACAACCCCCTCAGAGGCCCCAGCTCCCCGGGGAGCTGAGCTGACGGGCCTCCCTCAGCCAGGCACAGAAAATCCTGCCGTGTGGATGGCCACCTGGGGCAGGTCCATAAACCACACAAAAATCCCCCTTTCCCTTCACCTCCAAGGAGTTTAATCTCTCCTAATCAATTTAGCAGACTCGCTTGGTTGTAAACGGTAATGATTTGCATTTTTGAGCCTTTTTATCCCTCCTTAAGAAAAAAAAATGCCTCTTCTCTCTGCATTCTGGAGGGCCCGTGAATTGCTTGTTAGCGCTCACCCTGGCGCCCGCCCAGCTGTGCATCGGGCCGCCTTCACCTGCGCTGACTTAAGTGTGATCGGGATCCGGTGCTCGTCCCCATCCTGCACCATGTCCTGGCCCTGGCAGTGGGGTGAGGCCCTAGGGGCGAGGCCACTGTGTCCTGCCCGAGCCCCCTCCTGCCTGTGCCCCAGCTCTCCCTGCTGCCTTCCCGGCCCCATCGCTCCCCGTCTGCTGCATCCAATTTTCCTTGTTGTATTTTTCATAAGTGAGAGGCTCTGAAGCCCCGGCCTCCTCCCTGGCGTGTTCAGCAGGAAGCAGGTTTCTGGAGTGGGCTGGCTTTGGGAGTTGAGCTGCCTCTAGCTCGCTCGTGGGGGGCTGGGGCGGGATGCATCCTGAATGTGCCTGCCCCTCTTCGAAGGTGACAGAGGAGGCTCAGGCTGGGAGGCAGTCCTGCCCGCGCCCCATCCCCTGCTGCGAGGATCCCCCACCTGCCTTGGGCCAATAGAACCTTCCAGAATCAGAGGAGAGCAGGGGCCCCCACTTGGCCTCCGGGGCACCCAGCTTTCCTGGGTGATGCTAGATCCTGCCCAGTGCACTCCCACTTTACAGAAGGGGAAACAGAGACCGAGCATGCTCCCTGACTCCTTCTGCCTTCCTCTGTTGGGCCAGGCTGGGACCCCCGGGGGAAGGTGGAGACCCAGCGCCTGCCCAGGGTGGGTGAAGAGGCTCCCGGGGCAGGCCAGGCTTTGGGCTCTGGGAAAGGAAGGCTGGGCCCCTCCTAGCTGCTGCATCTTTCCATGGCTGTCACCTCCCAGCTCCCGCCCTGAACCCTGCCTGGGACCCTGAGCGGGGAGCCCCTCCGGAGTGGGGTGCACTGCATGAGCCTGGAGGTGGGCCTGGAAGCGGGCCTGGGAAGCAAAGCCCATGGATCGAAGATGGAGGCTTCCAAGAGAGGGGGGTGCAGAAAAGGGAAGAAAAGGAGCTTTTGATGCACATCATGTCTGCAGAATTGAGTATGACTAATTAATAGATTTTATTCTTAGTAATCTCTTAAGCATTCCATACGTTGGGCCCCACGCCTGAACTGAGCTTACAAGAGGCCTCATTCGCAAAATGCAAATGACAAGCGGCCCTGCTGCCTCCTCTCCTTCCTCGCCTTTCCTTCCCTTTCCTCTTTTTTTTTTTAAAGGAAAATTGCCATGTAATAGAAAAGAGATCCCAATCGCTACATCTAATTACTACGAAGGGTAAACCACTTAACCAAAGAAGTGTCCTGGGCTTTTTTTTTTTTTTAACTTTAAACCTGCCTTAAATGCCACAGAATACACTTGTCAACGCGGAGGCCAGTGAGGTTGTTCTGGCTGGTTAGAGGCTGCAAGGGTCGAGCGGGCAGCAGAGTCCGGAGAAATGTCAGCTGCAAACAGAGGGGGTCTTAATAGGCCTTGGGGGTCATCCCAGACCTGGCAGCCTGGGGAGCTTCTAAGGAGCGGGGGAGGCTGGGCACCCTGAACCTCCTCCATCTTGTGTTATGAGGCCAGCTTGGAGCGGGTGGACCAGGAGGGGATGGGGTTTCAGAGAGCCCTGGCTTCGGCCGCCCTCCCTGGCTTGGGGAGCCATGGAGAAGCAGACATTTTTTTTTTTCGGTACTGGGGATTGAACCCAGGGGCATTCTACCTCCGAGCTATACCCCCAGTCCTATTTTTTTATTCTTTATTTTGAAACAGGGTCTCACTAAGTTGCAGAGGGCCTCACTAAGTAGCTGAGGCTGGCCGCGAACCCGGATCCTCCAGTCTCAGCCTCCCAGGTACTGGGATTACAAGCATGCGCCACCACGCCTGGCTCAGAAGCAGACATTTGAGGGCTTGCTCTTAGGGGGAACACTCGGAAGATGCCAGGATGCTAAGAGGCATCAGAGACAAG
Organism: Glis glis; assembly: GCA_004027185.1. Taxonomy (NCBI): domain Eukaryota; kingdom Metazoa; phylum Chordata; class Mammalia; order Rodentia; family Gliridae; genus Glis; species Glis glis. Next base: position 37,794 of record PVJS01011865.1, read on the forward strand.
AAGAGTTCTCAGCGGGGGCCCAGGGCCTGGCCAAGCAGAGTGTCCCCCTTCACCAGCATTTGGAGCTCCCTGTGCGGGGTCAGGCAGGGCTCTTGCGGACCTGGGCCTGCTCTGTGTGGAGGGGGAGGAAGGTTTCCCACCCAGGCTGCCCTTAGGGGCCAGGCCACCTACTGTCCCTCAGTGCCTTCCTAACAACCAAGGGGATGACCTGACCTTCCTTGGGGCAGAGAAAAGAGAAAAGGGACCCAGACAGGTGAACCAGGGGTCAGAGCATGCTGGCAGCGCTGTGGTGCAGATGCGGGGTACAGGGGTGGCTTGGGGGCCGGCTTTCCTGGGATCCTAGAGAAGGCCAGAGTGGTGCCCTTGAGGGAGGGGGGGTCTCATTTCAGAAACAGCAGAGACCTGGGGCTTCCGTCTCCCTGGCCAATGCCACATCCCTTGTGCATGCTCTCCCCCAGGATCTCCAGAGTGGGCGGTCCCCTCTGTTCCTTCCTGAACTGCCAGGGACAGGGCCCTGCATCTGGGGCAGCTGGCTCCAGAAGGAGGGCCAGCGTTTATACAGACCTGAAATTAAGGCTTGGGGAAATTTCTCTCCTGACCTCATCCTATGGGAAAATGACTCATGTAGAAAAAAGAAAAACAGATTTCATTTGGAATGAACCGTGTCCATATCCTTTGGCTGTTCCCTGGGGTTTGCATTTGATGGGACCATGATGAGGGGGGGCTGTGTCTTGTTCCACATTTCTGGAGCTGCTGCTGGGTCTGTTTCTTTGCACCCCGCCTCTTCACCAGAGGGCAGTCGCTCTTTAAACGTCCAGTGAACGGACGGCGCCAGGCGCGTCGCGGGCAGCCCATGATGACGGCGGGACTCTTCTTCCTGCCTTTGCTTTGGTTGAAGTGGCAGAGACCTTTTGAAAATGCCACTGCCAGGAGCTGGACCCCTTCTCATCCTGCTGCCCTTGGATCAGGGTCCCTTCTTTGATGTCGCTTTTTCCCAGTGCAGGGCAAGTGGCGCGTTGACGGATGGTGACCCGAGCTCCCGAGCACGGGACGCAGCCGACATCAGAACCCCAGGCACCGCTCTCCCTCCTTCCCACATCTGCGGCCGTTATTTCATCATCCTTTTAATCTCATGGCTCGCCACACTGCACCGTCCGTTGATAAACGAGGGCGACGTTGATTCCAGAGGGAGGAAATAGAATCTTAACTCTTCTGAGGACTCCGGTAGAGACCCTGTCGGAGGCTGGCATCTTTAGAAAGAGAGCTGGTCTCTCAGCCTCGAGAGCAGAGCCCCAGGGGTGGGCACGGACTGAGTTTTTTAGTTGGTGTGTTTGTGTGCGGGTTGATGTTTCCCAAGGGCTTTCTGAAAATTTCCTGTCTTCTTCTGGGCTTTGTTTGAGCAGCCATGGAAACCAATAGGTCTAATCAGCTGAATATATATATACATATATATGATATATATATGATATATATATCATGCGTGTGTTTGTGTGTGTGTGTGTGTGTGTGTCCCTGTACTAATTACCTGTCCTAGGAGGAAGCACATAGTAAACGCTATTGAGGTGATTGTATCTATTGGGAGGAGGAGGAGACAAGGGCATGGCAGTCCAAGAAGGCTTTTCTCTATATCAGAAAAGAGAGTGGCCCAGCCCTGGCCAAGCTGAGATGGGCTGGAACTGAAAGCCCCCTTGTCCAGCCCTTCTAAGTCACTCTGCTACAACATGCGCGCCTCAGCCTCTAGACACAGCAATACCCGCCACCACACCAAGGCTCCTCCCTCCACCTCACTCCCATCCCCAACACATGGTCTACTTACTCAATGATTTCTAGGAGAAAGCAACATTTTTGCAATTCTATTGTCTCAGGAAATGGTAAGAACCGACCCAAGAAACGCTTTCAGGACGGTATATGCGGCTTTATCTACCCATCTGTACTGAGAGACACGACACAGATAGACGGGCAGACAGACGCACCTTCGTGTGGCAGGGAAAGCTACAGCTTCCATCAGGGCTTCTACGGAGTATGGTGCATGGAACTGAAGAGTGTTCAGCATAGGAAAAAAAAGTTTGAATTTTTTTTTAATCGACTACATTAATTGTTCCAAGAATGCAGAGAAAGACGTCGGATTTCTGCAAATCTGTAAGGGAAATGGCATGGAAAGAACCAGGGAAGAGATTTCAGGACAATATCTCCATAGCAAAAGCTCTTTCCTTTCCCTCTCTCCTTTGTGAGGGTCGTGAAAACCTTCCATGGCCTCGCGGTGAGCGAGCGGCAGATTGCTGCGTGTGGCCTTTGCATGTCGGCTGCTTCTCTCTGACGGTTCTTTTGTGACGGCCCTGAACAGAGCGTGAGGTGAACACAGATGTTGTACAGGTAGTATCTTTCCAGTTTCAGAAAAAAAAAAATCCCCAACCCGACCCTTCCTGCGATATTATTTTTAGTTCTTCCTTCCCCAACTGGCATAATTCGGTATAAATTATATCTCCAACAACGTCGAATCCCCCTCCTGCCTTCTATTCGTTTAGGGAAAAAAAATTCTTTTCTCACTGTTGTGTTCTACAAAATCATTAACCCTCCCCAAACTTTGCTCTCTGCTGGGAGAGTCATCGTGGAGTTCTCTCTTCCTCACTCTCTCGGATTACAGCGGGCTGGGCCTTTGAAGCCGCATTGCCATGCCTGGCTGGCCGGCTGGGGCTGGGGCTGGGGCTGGGGCACCGGCATCATGTGTAGGAGTAGTCTATGTCGGGGATACCGCCGTCCCGGTAGCCCCGCGTGGTGCCGTAGCCGATGGTGTGCGTGCCCTTGCAGAGGCTGCTGCCGTTGGAGGGGAAGATGGTGTGGACCACGTACTCCTCTTTGGCGCGGTAGGGGTTGATGGGCAGCATCTGCAGCCCAGGGCCGCGGATTTCTAGAATGGAGTTATCCTTCTTGGTCCCCGACTCCATATAGTCATCCTTTTTCCTGCTGCCCCGGTTGTAGGCCCTGTCCCGGGTCAGCAGTTCACCGGCCCGGTGCACATACCAGCAGATGGCCCCCAGGACCAGGAAGAGGAAGACGAGAGCCACGGCGCCGCCCACGATGCCAGCCAGTGGCAGGCCTGCCATGGGGCCGGCGTTATGCTCCTGGTTGAGCGTGGTGGTGGGGCCATAGCTGTCGGCTGTCTCCGCCTTGGCGCACACGGGAGTCTCGTCGGCTACGTAGGCGTTGCCAGTCTCCATGGTGACCATGCAGATGATATAGGTGGACTTGGGCTCCAGGGCTGTCAGCAGGTACTCCGTCTTGTCCCCCTGCACCAGGGTCTCTGTGATGGAGCCCACGGCCGGGCTGTGGCCCAGGCGCAGCCAGCTGAGCCGGAAGGAGGAGGCGGGGAGCGTGGCCTTCCACGTGATACGGATGGAGTCCGCTGTCAGGGGCTTCACCTGGATGACCAGGGTCTTGGCGCCGTCGCCCGTGGCCATGGGGTAGTCGATGTTGGAGTCGGGGAGGCGCAGCCCCGGCCTCTTAGCCTTGAGGGTGAACAGCGAGCCCTGGGGCGTGGTGACAGAGGCGTGGTTACTGGCTGTGGTCTTGGCGGCCGCGTTGGCCGCACCACCCTGCGAGCCCGTCTCGAAGCACTCGTCCATCTCACTGGTGATGTCCTTGATGGCCATGCCCCGGACCTTCTCGGGGCCCTGGCACATGAGGCCCCGCACGTTGACCACAGCCGCCCGCGCCTTCACCCAGTCCCGCAGCCACATGAGGTTACAGCCGCAGAACCAGGGGTTGTTCCGGAGCAGCAGCTGTGCCAGGTTCCCCAGGTCGTCGAAGAGGCCGCGGGGCAGGGTGGTGAGGTTGTTGTTGGACAGGTCCAGTCGCTCCAGCTCACGCATCTTGGCCAGCGTGTTGTAGGGGATGTGGCTGATGGCATTGTCCTGCAGGTAGAGCTTCTGCAGGTGGGCGCTGGGCAGGTTGAGGGGCGGGGCAGCCAGCGAGTTGCGCACCAGCGAGAGCTCTGTGAGGTTCTGCAGGCGGCTAAAGGTGTCGTCGGCGATGCGTTGGTTGGCCAGCAGGTTGCCGTCCAGCACCAGGCGCCGCAGGCTGTTGAGGCCCTTGAAGGCGTGCAGTGGGATGGTGGAGATGCGGTTGTCATCCAGCCGCAGCTCCTCCAGCGTGTGCGGCAGCCCGGAGGGGATGCTGCTCAGGTGGTTCCGGCTCAGGAAGAGCAGCTTGAGCTGTTTACTGTCGGCGAAGGCATCCTCCTCGATGCTCACGGTGGACACGGAGTTGTCGTCCAGGTGCAGCTTCTCCAGCAGCGGGATGCGGGCCAGCGAGTCCCTGGCGATGGTGCGCACATTGTTGTCCTGCAGGTGCAGCTCCCGCAGGGACCGGGGCAGGTTGATGGGGAACTCGTCCAGGTCGTTCTCGTACAGGTAGATGACCTGCACGTTGACCTTGGTCTTGAGGTCCTGGGGGATGCCCGCGTTGTTGATCTGGTTGTTCTGCAGGTACAGGGTGGTGGCATCGTCGGGGATGTCCGCGGGGATGGAGGTGAGCCCCCGGTCGTTGCAGTAGATGAAGCCGTTGTCACAGCGGCACACTGAGGGGCAGGTGGTGCTGTCGATGACCTCGGTCAGGAAGGCGATGAGCCCGTAACAGAGGAACAGCCAGTCCCGCAGGTCCATGGTGGCCGTGGTCATCACAACAGTGGCCGTGACGGTGGCGGTGGGCGTGGTCGTGGCGGTGGCCGTGGGGTGTGCCACCACCATGGTGGACGGCTGGGGGAGCCTGACCCCACCTGGCCCGCAGCCTCAATACCTGCAAGGAGCACAGGACAGGTGTGGTGAGAGTAAGACAAGACACAGCAGCCCGGGGACCAACGCAGGCTTTGAGGTGCCAGGTTTAAGGCACAGGAGAGCTCTCTGCCCAAGGCCGGACTCTAGTGACATCCACCTAACACTATCTTTTTTTGTTTATTTTGTTTTTGTAACAGGGGATTGAACCCAGGGACATTCTACCTATGAGCTACACCCCCTAGCCCTTTTATAGTTTTTGATTTTTTTTTTTTTTTTTTGCGGTACCGGGGATTGAACCCAGGAGCGTTCTACCTCCGCGCTACACCCCCAGCCCTATTTTTTTATACTTTTAATTTTTTTTTTTTTTTGCGGTACCGGGGATTGAACCCAGGGCCGTTCTACCTCCGCGCTACACCCCCGGCCCTATTTTTTATACTTTATTTTGAAACCGGGTCTCACGAAGTTGCAGAGGGCCTCACTAAGTAGAGAGAGAGAGAGACGGGGAGAGAGAGAGAAAGAGAGAGAGCTGAGGCTGGCCACAAACCCGGATCCTCCGGTCTCCGCCTCCCAAAGTACTGGGATTACAAGCATGCGCCACCACACCCGGCTTAGTTTTTTATTTTGAAACAGGGTCTCACTGGCTTGCTGAGAGCCTCCTATGTTGCTGAGGCTGTTGTTGAACCTGCATCCTCCTGTCTCAGCCTCCCAAGAACTAGATTACAGGTGCCCCACTCTAATGCTAAATCATATCAGGAGTAAGGACCTTTCCATTCTACTCCTGGGGTGACCAGCAGCCTTGGGGGAGCTTAAGTTAGTGGTCGCCAGGTGTGATTTGGGTGGCTTCTTTCGAGATTTCACTGGAAGCTGCTCTTTCTGGCTTATGTTAAAGATGCTGCCGGGCGTGGTGGCGCACGCCTGTAATCCTAGTACTTGGGAGGCTGAGACAAGAGGATCGCAGGTTCGAGGTCAACCTCAGAAACCTAGTGAGACCTTGTTTCAAAACAAAAAATAAAATAGGGCTGGGGGTGTAGCTTGGAGGTGGAATGCCCCTGGGTTCAATCCTCAGTACCACAAAACAAAATAAAAGCAGGGCATGGTGGTGCTCACTTGTAATCCCAGTACTTGGGAGGCTGAGACAGGAGGATCGCAGGTTCGCGGCCAGCCTCAGCTACTTAGTGAGGCCCTTCGCAACTTAGTGAGACCCTGTTTCAAAATAAAGAATAAAAAATAGGGCTGGGGGTGTAGCTCGGAGGTAGAATGCCCCCAGGTTCAGTCCCCAGTACTGCAAAAAAAAATTAATTAATAAATAAAAAAATAAAGGCGCCGGTCAGTGCTGACGGGATGGATTTAGGGCATGTTTTATGGACTCAGAGCCACCGTTTCTCACTGGATTGGGGAACATACATGGCTCTCTGGCGTGGACCCAGGATCTGAGGAAACGTTTGTCTCTGGAAGGCCCGTGAGCTCAAAGCAGGGTGTCGCTAGAAGCTGCCAGCACCATCACTGGAGAGCAGCAGAAAACACAGGGCTTCATTGTCTGGTGGTAAAACACCTTCTCCTGTTTGTCACTAGTATGTTTTAAAGACAGGAGAAGGTGTCAACAGAGCTGCTTTCTTGTGTATTTACAGAAATCGCTTTTTATCAGAGGCGCCTTCCCTGGCTCCGTGTTCTGCGTTGTGCAGGGAAACGATTCCACACCTTGCCCCTTCCCAAATCATGAAACTTTCAGCTCTCTCAGAAAAAAAATTAAAAAAAACCCATATATATATCAGCTTTCTTGCATTTAAAGAAATGAGACAAATAAAAAAGGAGGGAGGTGTTGTCTGCGCTTTGAGGGAATTGTCAGCAAGGTGTAATTTCAGTTTTCACAAATGGAAAAATTGCAGCGTAGATTTTTCTCATATTACTTTACTGTTTGTAGTGGTTAAAAAATCAATTAAAGAGAAATTATCTTTCAATCTCAGTAGGGAAGGCGTCTCTGTGCAGCTGGCAAAGGTCTGCCGTAAAACTCTGGGGTTGCAAAGGCTTTCGATGGGGGGACACAATGGTTTCTCGACCTGAGCCAAGACCCAGCCTGGCAGGGTGGCCCCTGGAGCAGAACCAGCACCCCCAAGGTGAGCCGGCGACAGCCTCGCTCTCAGGCCACAGTGACTGAGCGTCTCCACTTCTCAACCATGCCAAATTCTCCTTTCTCTGATCCTGAATAGTCCTGGGCTGCTCCTCTCCATCCAGCAAACTCTTCTTCATCCTTCAGGACTCAGTTCAAACGTCCCCCCCCCCGCTAGGTCTTCCAGGTACCCAAGATAGAACTTCCTCTGCTCCATCCATCCATTCATCCACACATCGGTCTGTCCCTCCATCCAAACATGAATGCATTTACCCACCTACCCAACCACCTATCCATCCATCCATCCATCCACCCACCCACCCACACACCATCCATCCATCCA
>PVJS01011866.1:0-44909 GCA_004027185.1 Glis glis
AGGTCACACCATTTAGATCCTGCTAAACCAGGATGAAAAGTCTGGAACAAGGAGGTCCTCTAGATGTAGCAGTTCTAGCTGATAACACAAGGTTCTCTATTGTTGGCCTATATCACAGATCGCAGAGACCCGGGCATCCACTTGTTAAAAGCCATCATGAGAGTTAGATATCAACTTTTCCTGTGAGAAAAACACTTCCTGAAGCCATATGGTTGGGGTAAAACATATACCTTCTGGCAGAGTGCTACATTTTTAAGGGCCAACTTGTTAGTATTTAAGTCCCCCACCCCTAGTAACACAGTCTTGCAGAAGGATGGATATGTGTGCAAATTAGCAAGAAAGGTTGGACAAGAAAATGATACACTTTTCTTAGATTAACATTGATATTAAGGAGCTGGAATATCATTCTTTTTAAGGGGGGGCTATCTACCTGATGGAAGAGGCTATAAGCAGCATTGAATTTACCTCTTTTTTTTTTTTGCAGTACTGGGGATTGAACCCAGGGGCATTGTACCTGCGAGCTACACCCCCAGCCCTATTTTTTTATTCTTTATTTTGAAACAGGTTCTCACGAAGTTCCAGAGGGCCTCACTAAGTAGCTGAGGCTGGGTGTGAACCCGGATCCTCTGGTCTCAGCCTCCCAAGTCCTTGGATTACAAGCGTGTGCCACCACGCCTGGCTTGAATTTACCTCTTGCTTTCAGTTTGTTTAGTTTTTGCTCAAATAGGGAATAATTCCTTATTCCAAGGTAGACCTTTGTACATCTTTTACCAGGTACATAATTTGGCATGAAGTTTGGCAACGCTTAGAGAAGTACACAGAAGTACATCTTTAGGAGGCATGTAACTTACCCATGGTTATAAAAAAATAAAATTCTGCCTTCATAGAGAATTTGACCAAGTTTCAGTGAACACAATGGCCATTAAAAACTTTTAGCCTGTCTTGATTTTTAGTATAATTATTGGCATAAAACCATGGCTTATTTTTATAGTATGAGGTAGTTTTAATGGAAAATTAAAATTTAGGGGTTTACATTTGTAAAATTCAGGCTTTTCTGTGTATCAGTGTAGGAGTTGGTTAAACTATACATTTTGTAATATGTGTATAAAAATACACTGTTGACTGTGTACAGTAATGCTTTTGACTTGTTTTTGATGTTTAAATTTAACAGATTAAACTCCCCCTAACAACTAATCAAATAAGTTGTGTCCTTTAAACATTCCAGACTACATTTATAAATTTAATCTATCAGATTGACTGAAACACTTCAAATACTTGACAGAGCAGACTTATAAACTTAGTAAAATATAAGCACTTAAGTAGTAAGTCAGAATTGTATCATAAGTTAGAGTCTGACATTCAAATACTATTGACAAAGGCGAATTATCTGGACTTCTGAATTAAAACCACAAGTACAATAATATCAATTATATGTAAAAAATACGAAGTCAAGATACTTTTCATTTTGGCAGTATGGTAGATAATCTTGAAAACTCTCCGTGTCCCACCTAAAATGCAAAAATTAGAAGAAAGGGTAAGCTCCTGCTGCCAAAAATGGAATAGAAGCCAACGTGGTGTACGTGTAGAGCCAACTTGGTAGTTATTCTGGAGAGGGTATAGGTCTCATTGAGAGATTTGAGTTTTATTGTCCAAATGTTAAGGACAGGAGATGAAACCTTGAGACTATAATAAGGGCACTGAGTGAAAAGTCTTTCCTGAGAATTTATAACCTGGGGCCTGTGCTTCACACAATTTGAATATTCATTTAGGCTCCAGGAAACCAAGACAAGTTAACTTAAAAATTGCTTCTTTGCAATTCTTCTTGGTGTTCCTGGTGAAAACACCTTTTTTAGAGGAATTTTCACAGTTTAGATCACATGGAATCTGAAAAGTTTTGCAAGAGGTCAGTTCACAGTGAAAAATTCGAGAACATTAGGAAACAGTTCTCCAAAATGAGAGGTAAATGACAGGGTTACAGCTCCTAAAAATCTGAAAGCATTTAAGATTGTTAAAAATGTATAAGCTGGGCGTGGTGGTACACACTTGTAATCCCAGTACTTGGGAGGTGGAGACTGGAGGATCCGGGTTCATGGCCAGCCTCAGCTACTTAGTAAGGCCCTCCCCAACTTCGGGAGACCCGGTTTCAAAATAAAGTATAAAAAATAGGGCCAGGGGTGTAGCTCGAAGGTAAACTGCCCCTGGGTTTAATCCCCGATACCGCAAAAAAAAAAAAATATAAGAGTGGGTCAAGCCTAAAACCGAGATGTGGAAAGAGGCTACCGATTTGAAAAAACCAAGTATAATTTCTAGAATTGAAAAAAGTAAATAAGTTGCATAGTAGACCTAGCAGAAGAAGTAATTATAATTGATGTGATCTGTCTTACATATAGGTAGATAGAAAAGTTAGGTTTAATCTTCCAGAGTTCAGCTTAGCAGGATAAAGAGATGAAAATGGAAGATTAAGAAATGTGGGAAATAGATCGAGAAGTCCTGACATATCCAATAACGAGAGCAAGGAGAAAATGAGGAAGAATTGATAGTTTAAAAGATAGTTGAGAAACTTCCAAAATAAGTGAACTTTTTGAATGAAGTACTAGTTTCAAACATGAGATACAAAAATTCATACCTAAATAAACTGGTGTGAAACTGCAGGTTATAAAATACCAATAACCTATTAGAGAAAATAGGGAGCAACTAAGATTGATAATAGACTTCTTAAAAAGTTTAAGAGGATGGAGAACAATGAAGCGATCCTCAGAATTTAGAGGGAAAATAGCCATTGATACTGAATTTTCTACGCACATAGACTATCATAAAGATAATCTCAGAAAGACTACAAATACCACGTTTAGGTCTTTGCTGAAAGAACTAGTGAAGAATATTACATGGCTGGGGATGTAGCTGCTCTACCCATTGGTAGAGCGCTTGCCTAGCATGCACAAGGCCCTGTGATCACCAGCACCACAAAAACAAAAAACGAAAGGTAAGAGTGGGATGTAGAAGAAAAAATGGTATGTATAAAAAGAAATATTGACTATATAGCATTGAACATTAAAATGATTTAGAGATTACTTGGGAGGCTGAGACTGGAGGATCCAGTTTGCGGCCAGCCTCAGCTACTTAGTGAGGCCCTCCACAACCTAGTGAGACCCTGTTTCAAAATAAAGAATAAAAAATAAGGCTAAGGGTGTAGCTCAGAGGTAGAATGCTCCTGGGTTTAATCCCCAGTACCGAAAAAAAAAGGTTTAGAGATTAAAAAGTGAAAGCAAAATAATAGGTGAAGGTTGTGATTGCCATTAAGGTATTGCCATGTTTCAGTGGAGGTTGAAGATAATTTTGAACTTTTGTCAGGAGAGCATGTTAAAAACAGTATAAACCGGGTGCGGTGGCCCACGCTTGTAATCCCAGTATTTGGGAGGCTGAGACAGAAGGATTGCAGGTTAGAGGACAGCCTCAGCAAGTAGTGAAACTCTCATCAACCTAGTGAGACCCTGTTTCCGAATAAAAATACAATAGGACTGGGGATGTAACTCAGAGGTAGAATGCCACTGGGTTCAGTCCCCAGTGCCACACATATAAAATTGAGTATAGTTATGAAAAAATGAGTGGTAGTGTAACAAGTTGAACATAATTGTTAAAACAGTAGGAGAAAAAAGGGAGTAAAAACTAACAGGAAAGGAAAAAATGATAAGTAGAAAGTTTCAACTTAAAAGGGTAGGAATAAGCTGGGCGTGGTGGTGCACGCTTGTAATCCCAGTACTTGGGAGGCAGAGACCAGAGGATCTGGGTTCGCGGCCAGCCTCAGTTACTCAGTTACTTAGGCCCTCCGCAACTTAGTGAGACCCGGTTTCAAAATAAAGTATTAAAAAAAATAGGGCTGGGGGTGTAGCTCGGAGGTAGAATGCCCCTGGTTTCAATCCTCGGTACCACACAAAAAAAAGGGGTAGGAATAAGTAAAAACCAATAATTAAAATATTATGACCCCCTAGCCAGGTATCGTGGCACATGCCTGTAATTATATTACTTGGGAAGCTGAGACAAGAGGGTTGCTAGTTTGAGGTTGGCCTTATCAATTTAGACCCTGTTTTAAAATAAAAAATGAAAAGGGCTGGGTATGTAGCTCGGAGGTAGAACCACCCCTGGGTTCAATCCCTGTACTGCCAAAAAAAAAGTTACAGCCTGTTATTGAAAAATGACCTAGATACATGCTATTCAGAAATGATATACATAAAACATAAGAAATGTTGAAAGTAAGACAGAAATTAACCAGGCAAACAACCACATTAAAGGCGATTGTATAGTTAGTGCTAGTCTTCATGTAATGTTAAAAGGAAATTCACTAGAAAGGTAAATGTAGTTTTTTGTGCCTAACAATATCTTCAAAAGAGAAAAAAGTGCCAGTTATAAGAAATTGATAAGTCTAGTCAAAGGGGAAGTTTTAAAAACATACCTCTCGCTGGGCGTGGTGATGCACGCTTGTAATCCCAGTACTTGGGAGGCTGAGACCGGAGGATCCAGGTTCTCCCCCAGCCTTAGCTACTTAGGAGGCCCTTCACAACTTAGTGAGACCCTGTTTCAAAATAAAGAACAAAAAATTGGGCTGGGGGTGTAGCTCAGAGGTAGAGTGTCCCTGGGTTCAATCCCCAGTACCGCAAAAAAAAAAAAAAACACAACCAAAAAAACCTCTCTGTGTAATTAATAGATCAGGCAAACAATATGACCAAATAAGTAAAATCCAAATGGTAAAACTAGCAAACCATCTTTTTTCTTCTTTGTTTTGCTACATAAATTAACCATGTATTGTAGGCTAGGGATTGTCTCAATGGTAGACCTACTGGTATTTAAATTCTTCAGTCTTCTAATGGCAGACTTGCATTGTGAGGATGGAAGTGGTGTTGTAGGCCCACGTACCACTGGCTACTATTTTTATGCAGGAATCACAGTGGCAGTCCCCATAGCCCATTTCATCTTGGCTTTGCCACAAAAGGAACAAATGTACTTAGTGTGCTGGCTGTTTAAGTTTTTGTCACCATTTTCCATAAAGGTACCTTAGCAGGTCCCATATTTACTGATTTCCAACCTTGGTGCTTTTATAGCTAAAAGCTATAAACATAAAAGCTATGACATAGGCCTGAGCCCAGAGAGCCCAGCAAAAATAATCTTGTAGACATAGAATTCACTCAAAATTTAGAAACTACATAATTCTTTGCAGGCACACAGGGAACATGTGCCAGTCCTAACATAATCAAGAATGATAGATTACTCCAGGGTATGGTGGCACACGCCTATAATCCCAGTACTTGGGAGGCTGAGATAGGAGGATCGAAGGTTTGAGGCCAGTCTCAGCAATTTAGCAAGGCCCTGTTTCAAAATAAAAACAAAAATGGGGGTTTAGCTTGGAGGTAGAATGCCCCTGGGTTCAATCCCCAGTTCGAAAAAAGATAAAGCACATTTTCTGGCATCATTTGAATTATTGTTGGGGGGGCCAGAAAACTCTGCACTTGGAAATTTAAAAGCACTTCTAAATAATTCATGAGTCCAGACACAAGACTCAAGTGTCAAGTAATCTTAATGAATCTTGAGATGCCTTAAATAACATTTATGAACTGGGTTACTCTGGTGAATATAAAAATCTTTATTTATCACTGAAGTATTTATACTAAGGGCCAAATTTACTGATCAATCATTATGCCTATTTCTAAATCTTGGAGTTTTAAAGTCACCTACCAGGCCGGGCGTGGTGGAGCACACTTGTAATCCCAGTACTTTGGGAGGCGGAGATCGGAGGATCTGGGTTCGCGGCCAGCCTCAGCTCGCTCGCTCGCTCTCTCTCTCTCTCCCCCCCCCCTGTCTCTCTACTTAGTGAGGCCCTCTGCAAATTCGTGAGACCCGGTCTCAAAATAAAAAGTATAAAAAATAGGGTCGGGGGCATAGCGCGGAGGTAGGACGCCCCTGTGTTCAATCCCCGGTACCGCAAAAAAAAAAAGTCAGCTACCTAGAGAAGTCAAATTTATAGTTTCTGAGGGCTGAAGGGACTGGGTTAAGGTTAAGGACCTTAACACTTACTGGATTTGAGACAGGGTTACATGACTTAGGTGCTGTATGTCTGTAATTTTGCCTAAACAAAAGGAAATACACTAGGATCTCGGACTCCTCTGTCACTGGGGGAATCCGTATTCATGCCATGGGATACAGTTTTAACCAGAAGCTTTATGCATTCCCAGATGTCTTTAAGTTTTACTTATATATATTTTTCCCTCATAACTCTTACCATCTGATTTTTGTGAAGCTAATTTCTTTTGCCATTTGATAGATGCATCTGTTCTCTTTATGATCTAGTTAGATTCTATATTTTCCTATTTTCTTTGGTTGTTAGCCAACTCTAGTCATTTTATTAATTATTTGTGGATGTATCAGGGGTGTACAGTTTTTTTTGTTTTGTTTTCATTTCAAGTAGGCTTATGCCCTTCATATTCATAAAATAGTTTGTGTCAAGATTTCATTTAATCTTGGGAGGCTGAGATAGGAGGATCACAGGTTTGAAGCCAACCTCAGCAATTTTGAGAGGCCTTCAGCAACTTAGTGAGACCGTTTCAAACTAAAAAAAAATAGGGCAGGGGGTGTAGCTCAGAGGCAGAATGTTACTGGGTTCAATCCCCAGTACCACACAAAAAATTTTTTTTCACTTAATCTTAAAATTAAGAATTAAGCCGGGTGTGGTGGTGCACACTTGTAGTCCCAGTACTTGGGAGGCTGAGACCGGAGGATCTGGGTTCGTGGCCAGCCTCAGCCACTTAAGTGAGGCCCTCCGCAACTTAGTGAGGCCCTGTTTCAAAATAAAGAGAAAAAATAGGGCTGGGGGTGTAGCCCCGAGGTAGAATGCCCCTGGGTTCAATCCCCAGTACCGCAAAAAAAGAAGAAAAAAGAAAAAAAAATAACCTGGGCATGGTGGTACATACCTGTAATCCCAATACCTGGGAGGCTGAGACAGGCAGATCACAGGTTTGAGGACAGGCTTAGCAATTTAGGCCCTTGAGGCAACTTAGGCCTTCAGCAACTTATTGAGACCCTATTTCAAAATAAAAAATAAAATTTGGATGGGGTGTAGCTCAGAGGTAGAATGCTCCTCGATTTAATCACCAGTACTACAAAAAAAAAAGAATTAAAAAAAATCTTGTTCAGTTAGATTGGAGATCTTTACTGCAGACAAGTGGCAAATTTGATGTCACCCACTTGTGTAACCAGTGGCAATGTTTTCATATGGTATCTTTGAATAAATTGGAAAAGAAATTTACTGATTTTAATTTTTGGTGGGCTTCAGAACTGTTCAAAGATTTATTTAAGATTGGATGAGATTGTGTCTAATGGTCAGCAGTTTGAGGTGTGGAGCCATTATGCAATTGCAAGAGTATTTCATGTAGAATTGATCTTATTCATCACAAATAAATTTAGTTCATTCATTTGAGTAGAAGCCTAAAGGTTAGAGCCTCCTGAATTTTTTATGTGACCGGCACTGAATTATTGAGAAAAACTTATTGTACAAATTTTTTTCCTTTTGTTTTGACATGTTAATTCCTTGGTAGTTTTGTGTGTGTGCGTGTCATGTGGGTGTGTGTGTTTCTGGGGATTGGACCCAGGGGTATTCTACCCCTGAGCTACACCCACAGCCTTCTTTTTATTTTTTATTTATTTATGTATTTTTGCGGTACTGGGGATTGAACCCAGGGACATTCTACCTCTGAGTTACACCCCCAGCCCTATTTTTTATTCTTTATTTTGAAATAGGGTCTCATGAAGTTGTGGAGGGCCTCACTAAGTAGCTGAGGCTGGACACGAGCCCGGATCCTCCGGTCTCAGCCTCCTAAGTACTGGGATTACAAGCTTGCACCACCACGCCCAGCTTATTTTTTATTTTGAGATAGGGTCTCCTTAAGTTGCTGAGGCTGGCCTTAAACCTGTGATTCTCCTGTCTCAGCCTCCCAAGTACTGGGATTATAGGCATGTGCTACCATGCCTGGCTTCTTGGTAGATCTTATTGCTAAAATGGAGGCTAGAAGCAGGTATTGCTGATTTGGTATACTTAGTTGGCTGATTGCCTGAAAGCTTCATAAAATAGAAGTTAAACTAATTGAGCAACTTTTAGCAAGTCTTTGGAAACCCTTTTATTGGTGCTGATAGCCACAGCAGTTCAATATAGAGGAGTGGTGTATATGTTAATATGTTAAGAATATGTAAGTAAATGTATCCTGAGGCTTTCTCTTGTTAGAATGCATGCCCCTCCCCTCTGGACCTGATTAGTTTTAACAGGTGCCTTTTTGTATACAAAAAATACATAACCTGGGCATAGTGGCATGTGCCTATCATCATAGTTCTTGGGAGGCTGAGACAGGAGGATTGCAGGTTCCAGGCCAGGGTGTGATAATTTAGCGGGACCCTGTTTCAAAATAAAAAAATTTTAAAAGGCTGTCCTTGGGCTCAGTCCTTAGTGACTGACACACACACACACACACACACACACACACACACACACACACCCTACTTTGAGCTTTTGGGGTTTTGTTTGTTTTAAGGTTGGGATTTCACTGATCATTTCACCTTTGTTTACTTGGTTCTTTTTTTGTGTGTGGTACTGGGAATTGAACCCAGTATTCTGGACATTCTACCTCCGGGCTACACCTACAGCCCAGCCCTATCTTATTTTTATTTTGAAACAGGGTCTGTAAATTGTTGAGGTTGGCTGTGAACCTTCCATCCTCTTGTCTCAGTCTGCCAAATACTGGGATTACAGGCATGTGCCACCATGTCCAACTTATTTACTTGGTTCTCGTGGCTATCAGCACACACTTATACAGAGGTTTGCAAAGATGTAGTTATTGTAAAAAGCAAATATTTGTATAGATTTCTCCCTGCACAGTTTTTAACTTGTAATTTTTCTTCCTGCAATTAATTTTAGAAATTTCTTGCCACATTTTCTATTTGAGCTAAAGTCAGTCTTAGGGGAAAGCATAATTTTAAATAAGATTTAAAATTCTTTTTGTGTATTTTAGATTCTGGAAGTTACGGTCAGTCTGGGGGTGAGCAGCAAAGGTAAAGTATAAATACATTTTAATACCATGAAAGGCTAGAACTGAGAAAAATTATGAATTTAGTCAGGCTTCTCTCAAGACTTGGTATATTGATGTCTTAAGAAAATTAAATATTGTCATGAGGAAGAGTCGGCGTGTATGAATAGATGCTGTGAAACCTTTCCTTTTTTAAAAGTCTGTTTATAGTAAATAGAAATGCCTCCTGGAAATTAAATCTCCTGGATATTGTAAAGATTACGCTTTCTTTGGGAAATTTCATAGAAGTGGTTTTTAAAGGGATTTAAGCAATTGAACTATAACAGAAATGTTTAGTGTTTTTTAGAGTTCTTACCATATTCATAATAAAAAATGTTAATTTTTATGCAAATGTGTATATGCAGTAGGTTTCTCTTGTTTAGCAGAAGTATAACCTTCAACTTACATTATAAACGCTTTGTAGCCCAGTGTGAGATTCTCATAATAGTGTGTCAGATATCTTCTGTCATCATATGTTAAGCTTCCTGAAGTTAAGGAATTCTCTTAGCACATAATAGCTCTAAAATCATAAAAGTTTTTTTTAAATGTTTTGTTTTTCTTTGGATACTAAAAGTCATAGTATTCAGAAAAATTGTTTCTTACTTGCTAGAACCTACATGCTATAAAATTAAAGAAAATCTAAATCCTAGAAGGTACATTTATTCATTTAGTCAGTCAACAAATGTTTATTGAACTACATGTCAGGTTCTGCTATGACACTGGGGATACAATATAATTTCATCTTGTGCTAGTACTGTGGAGGTATACATGCCTCTCATTATTTAAGGCATTTAAACTAGACTTTTAGTGCCACACTGTGCCTTTTCTAGGAAGTTAAAGATGTTTAAGTAAGGAAAAAATTAACCTGTCTGAATGTAGCTAAGTTTATTAAAAAGTTACCGTTTTACTGCATCACATATTTATTATGGGTCTTGCTGTTCAGTTTTTGGAAATAACACATTCTTCTGATGTGTTATTTGTAAAGGCATTGTTTAGCTGTAAATGGCTGCACATGATTTAAATATTAGAAAGAAAAATTGGGAGCTGGGCGTGGTGGCGCACGCTTGTAATCCCAGTACTTAGGAGGCTGAGACAGGAGAATCACAGGTTCGCAGTCAGCCTCAGCAACTTGTGAGGCTCTGCAACTTAGACCCTGTTTCAAAATAAAGAATAAAATAGGACTGGGGGTGTAGCTCAGAGATAGAATACCTCTGGGTTTAATTCCCAGTACCCCAAAAAATAAAAGAAAAATTTGGACTTCTGTCCTGAGATTAAATAAAACCTGCCTATAGAATGAAACTTGTCCATTCCTACCTTTTTATTTTGTTATTTCTACCAAAGCATAATTCTCTTTGGATTTTCTTGCTCTGGTGAAGTTTTGTTTATTTGTGGGGAATTGTCAAAGCCAAACTTTTGGTATTTGACATCAAACAGGTCTGGGAATGACTTCATTAATGCCTTTATAATAAATAGTCTTTGGTTATCACCTTTTAATGTAGATTCTAAAAGACAGGCAGATTGACAGTCTCAGAAAAGAAGCTTGTATTTGAGTTGAAAGTTGGAAATGAAGGCAGGGTTCTTCATTTCAAGTTTTAAATTTCTTTAAGCATATTTCTTTCAGGTATTACATTTTTCTTTTACAGTTATTCTTATGGAAGCCAAGGCAACCAAGGCTATGGACAAGCACAAGTAGGTTGAAAAATAAATTGTTTTCTTCATAAACAGTTACTTTTATCTTAAGTAGGTAATGAAACTTGAGTATTTACCTAAATTTCAGAGCTATTCTGGCTATGGACAAACGACTGATTCTTCATATGGACAGAACTATGGCGGTTACTCCAATTATGGACAAAGCCAATCAGGTTGGACTGGCTTGTTAAATTTGCTATTTTACAGATTCATAAGTCAGAGCCTTCACTAAATAGTATACCTGTTCAATCTTTAGGTTATTCTCAGTCCTACGGTGGTTATGAGAATCAAAAGCAGAGTTCATATGGCCAACAATCGTATAATAACCAGGGACAACAAAACACGGAATCATCAGGAGGGTAAGGAAACAGTAAGAGAACTGAGATTTTGTTGGACAGTGGAAATGAACAGATCTCACGACCAAAATCCTTGCTTGAAACATCTCAGTACCTACCTTTTTATATCCATTTTCTTTGTTTTTATAGTGTTGGGACTCAAACAACTAGGTCCTCACACTAGCTAGGCAAGCACTCTACCACTGAACTATTACCCCTGGTACCTCAATCTTATTTTTCAATCATTTGAATATATTACCTTCTCAGAGACAAAACTATTAATTAGAGAAAGTACTGAAATTTGCCAGGTATGGTGGTGCACACCTGTAATCCCAGCAGTACTTGGGGAGGCTGAGACGGGAAGATCATAGGTTCGAGGCCAGCCTCAGCAACTTAGTGAGGCCCTCAGCAACTTAGCAAGATCCTGTTTCAGAATAAAAAGGAGCCGGGTGTGGTGACGTACGCTTGTAATCCCAGTACTTAGGAGGCTGAGACCAGAGGATCCGGGTTCGTGTCCAGCCTCAGCTACTTAGTGAGGCCCTCCGCAACTTCGTGAGACCCTGTTTCAAAATAAAGTATAAAAAATAGGGCTGGGGGTATAGCTTGGAGGTAGAATGCCCCTGGGTTCAATCCCTGGTACTGCATAAATAAATAAATAAATAAATGAATAAATGAATAAATGAATAAATAAATAGGGCTGGTGGTGTAGCCCAGAGGTTGAACACCCCTGGGTTCCATCCCTACTAACACCCACTCCCACACTCACACAAAGGACTCATTACTGTGGCATGTTTGTTAAAGAATCAGACATATCACTGTACTTTCTCGCATTTTTTACTTCTTTCTAATTCAAAGAGAAAACCATTGTTATTTATTTTGAAACAGGATCTCATTAAGTTGTGGAGTGCCTTGCTAAGTTGCTGAGGCTGGCTGTGAATCTGTGATCCTCCTGTCTCAGCCTCCCAAGTAGTGGTGGTATAGGCATGCACCACCACAAACCCAGCTAGTTGTTTCTTTATAGTTATGTGGTTTTTCACATAATGTGGCACTTTTTTGGTTACCTACTCAGTGATAATGAAACTGTCTCTTGAGGGGCATTCCGTTAATGATGAGGAAACCTTAAAAGAGCCAAATAATTACCATGGAGAATAATATTAGATATGGATGCATTCTTATTGATCAGGCCTTTTTATATCAGTCCCAGTCGACTCTCTACAGTAAACATAATCCTTTTACAAGTCTCTCAAGTTCTTGATTTCTGTTTAGGCAAGGTGGAAGAGCACCTTCGTATGATCAGTCAGACTATGGTCAACAAGATTCATATGACCAACAGTCAGGCTATGATCAACATCAAGGCTCATATAATGAGCAGTCAAATTATGATCAGCAGCATGATTCCTATAATCAAAACCAGCAGTCCTATCATTCACAAAGGGAAAACTACAGCCACCACACACAAGGTAAGATGTGTTAACCTCTACTTTTCTTTTTTCCCTTCTAGAATTATTCGTATATTGAGTTTGGATTAAAAGATCCAATAGAATTTGATTTGTTTCTACAAATTTGGGGTGACCTTGAACATACTTTTTCCTCATGACTACCAAAACTTACTGTATTTCTCTTTCTTAAAACTTGTAGACTTCCAAATGTTCACATGACTTTTTGATGGCTGATTACATAAATTTCCTTTGTTGTGCCAGTGAGCTCTGAGAGTTTGACAAGGCTGCTGGCGGTTCTTTTGGTGATGGTATGGTTCTTGATTTGGGGAAATTATCCTGTATTAGCCATCTAACCTTGTCTAAAAGGACCAGTCATTATTAACTCTGTTCTGTAGTACTTTGCATATCACTGATATTTAGGATTCTATCTGTGTTGTAAAAATGAATGATTCAAGGGCAAAGGTCCTGACTTAATTCATTTTTATACTTTCAGTGTGTAGTTATGACTTGTTTCATATAAGTTCTTTTTTTTTGTGGTACTGGGGATTGAACCCACAGGCTTTCTACCTCCGAGCTACACCCCCAGCCCTATTTTTTATTCTTTATTTTGAAACAGGGTCTCACTAAGTTTCAGAGGGCCTCACTAAGTCGCTGAGGCTGGCCGTGAACCTGGATCCTCTGGTGTCAGCCTCCCAAGTACTGGGATGACAAGTGTGCACCACCACGCCTGGCTTCATATAAGCTCTTAATAAATATTTGTTGATTTCCTTCCCTACCCCAAGTACTGGGGATTGGACCCAGGGCCTTGCATGTACTAGGCAAGGGCTCTTCCACATATCCCCAGTCCAGTTGGATAATTACGTGAATGAATAAAAATAAAAGCTTATGCATTGAATATATTTTCTCATTTTGAAAATCCAGTTTTACCTTGTCTGTGCTTGATTTGCCTTTAAATATTTTTGAGGTGAAGAAAGTAATAATAATCACGATTAGGGGTATGCTTTTTATCTAAGTTTATTAGAGTTCTTGCACCTCGGGATGTATTTTAACTCAAACATGTTTAATTCCAGACAGTTTTATGATGACTTGCATTTGAATTCATTGTACATGTGCTTTTTCCAAAGGAAAATGTGACTTAAAGGGTCATTTAAGATTATGTTGTATGAAACTTTTATCAGAAGTGACAATAGTTATTCATTTATGTATGTAATGTTTTCCTTTTGTAGATGACCGTCGTGATGTGAGTAGGTATGGAGAAGATAATAGAGGATATGGCGGGTCACAGGGAGGAGGTAGAGGGCGTGGGGGATATGACAAGGATGGAAGAGGTCCTATGACAGGATCAAGGTAAGTATTTAGATATAGATGACTACATTTTTTCCTCTATCTTTTTTCTTATTTTGGTGTTTCACTGGTTTGATTCTGGCATCTAATTTAGTTAAGAGGCTTTTAAGGGGTTATATTGTAGAGAGGAGAGTAGAAATTAAAAACTCATATTTAGTCTTAACATCTCTCATAAATTACCTTACGGTAGGCTGTGTGAGCAGTTATTTTATTTAGTATATGTTAAACACTAGTAAAGTCCAGTCCCGTACTATGATTGTGGTTAAACCACTTGATTATTTTTTTCATGTCAGAGCTAGAATCTAGACTTCTTAAAGAGGTGACTCTGGGAAATCAATGTGTTGGTATATTAAAAAAAAGGTAAGTTAATTTTAGAAGTCAGAGAGGATATTTATTAATCTTGAATTCCCTTGGGCAGGGAAAGTGTTAAGCAATAGTAGAGTTAGGAAGGTGGGATTGGAAAATAAGATTTAATGTAATTAAACTATTTTGTCCCCCCTTTAAAGTTAATTATTGAAATAGCGAAACATCATGTATCGGTCTATATTTTATCTAGACTAAAGGAATGACTTTAATTGAGCTTCTCCTTTCCCTATTACTAGTATTGTTAGATTTTAGTGTTTACTTGAAACAGATGTTATGAAAGCTGATTTTAAAAATTACTTTTAGAGCCGGGCATGGTGGCGCATGCTTGTAATCCCAGTACTTGGGAAGCTGAGACCGGAGGATCCGGGTTCGCAGCCAGCCTCAGCTACTTAGTGAGGCCCTCTGAAACTTAGTGAGACCCTGTTTCAAAATAAAGAATAAAAAATAGGGCTGGGGGTGTAGCTCGGAGGTAGAATGCCCCTGGGTTCAATCCCCAGTACCTCAAAGAAAAAAAAATTACTTTTAAATATATCAGTAAGATTAGCTCTTTGGTTCTAAAAACAAGAATGAAAAAGTAGTTGAGATCTGCCCTCAGGTGAGGCTTACAGGTTGCCAGTTTGTAAAATACACAGGCTTAAACATAATTTATGTTCATTGCAAATTGAAATTGTTAATGGCCTGTTACTGATACTTAATATATCAGTACCAGTTCATTCGTTTGCTCCTTTGGGACTGTGTCCCCTGAGGTGACCTCAGAAACAAAACCAGTACATACAGACTGTTATTTCTTCAAGTGAGCCAGGAATTTGTTTTACTGACTTGTATCTCTCTATTTTTAGTGTACAATGCTTTGATATTATGGAAAAAACAAGGTCTAAACACATTTGAAAATTTTTATAAGAGTTGGACATTAAGTCTTTTGATTGGTAGTCAGTTTACAAGGTAAAGCAAATATATACCTCTTCAGTATTAAAGAGAGTGGTCTGCCATCAGCGAAGGTATAAATGAACTATGTAAAGTGACATGGTGCTTTTTACCTAATAGCCTCTCTCCTACATAAAACAGAATCCTAAGCTGGGCCTGGTGGTGCACATCTGTAATCCCAGTACTTGGGAGGCTGAGACAGGAGGATCACAGTTTCAAGGACAGCCTCAGCAACTTAGTGAGACCTTGTTTCAAAATAAAAAAATAAAGATAAAAAGGGCCGGGAGTGTAGCTCAGAGGTAGAATGCCCCTGGGTTGAATCCCTAGTACCACACCCAAAACAAAACAAACAGCAACAAAAAACCCCCCAAAACAGAATCCTAAAACAGGGTAACAACAAGTATATTTAATTGTCTAGTTGATATGTTTTAGATAATTGGCTGCCTAGGAATGCTATGTATTCTGTAGTACAGCATAGGTTTAATTTTCTTCATAAGGAAGCTATAGTTATAACCTAATAGATTATAACCTAATAAATCTATTAAACTATGACCGTGTCTGGCTTTGATGATGGAATCCTAATTTTTAGGAGGAAAAGGATAGGGAGAACAGGGAAGTCTTTAAAAATATGTTTTCATCTGTGGGTGAGAACTCATCTTAAAACCAGAGAGTTGGCAGGACCTCGAATGAATTTCCTGGTAAAGGAGGGAAGGAGCACCTTAACCAACCTGGGGATCCAATTTTTGAGCAATGTAACTTCTTTGGTAATATATTTCAACTTAATTTGTAGCCTAAGTACTGATTCATGAACCAAGTTTTTTGTTTACCCTTGGGAACCCCTTTACACAGAATCTTGTCTAGAAGCCCAGTATATATTTAGCCCGAATGATTCTGATTTGTTTTGAGTGGAGGTAAGATTGGGGGAAGGAGGGAGTGATCTGCAGTCTTGCTTCCCTTTCCTACGCCCAATAAATGGAATGTTCACAAAAGGCCTGTTTTAGAAATCTCAATGAATGATGATTACTCTATTGGATTGGCAAACTTTATGTGAAAGGCTAGTTAGTAAATGTTTTAGGCTTTGCAGGCCTAAAGGTTTTTGTTGCAACTCTTTAGCCTGCCCTTGGAGTACCAAAGCAGTCAAAAATAACATATAAATGCATACACATGGTTGTGTTCCAATAAAACTGTATTTATGGATACTAAAATTGGAAGTTTATATAATTTTTCTTGTGTCATAACATCTTTAAGGTGTGGTTTTTAGCTGATTTATTGGGGTAAAGCATTTTGCATTTGAATATACATGCTTAATTTCAAGAGTTTCACACTTGGATTTGCATTTAAATACCAAAAATAACCAGACATTTTTTCATTAGTCTTCATCAACACTCCCATTTGTGTTTCTAATCATCTTTCTTAATCTCATGTTGAAAATACTATCTTTTGGGGACTGTTTGAATACTAGCTGGCATTAGTTGGATTTATATTTAAAGAAGTACGGACGTAGTTTGTGGGTGAGGGTCGGATATTTGGCAAAGGATGGGATGTTCTCTGACTTAAATTCTATGATTGCTTGGCTGGAGAAAGAATTCAAACCACAAGGAAGTCTTCAGCTTTCTAAATATGGAAGAGAGATGTGTGAAGATTATACAGACTCCAGGAAACCCAATTTTTTTCTTTGGAGAAACAGTTGTAGCAGTGGCTCATGCCTGTAATCCCAGTACTTGGGAGGCTGAGGCAAGAGGGTTGCAGGTTCAAGGCCATCCTCAGCAACTGTGCAATTTAGTGAGACCCTGTATCAAAAATAAAATAGGGTTGGGGGTGTAGCTCTGAGATAGTATGCCCCTGGGTTCAATCCCCAGTACCACACACACAAAAAAAGCAATTGTGACATTGGGAGACTGAAGACAGGAGGATCGCAGGTCAGGGCCAGCCTCAGCAACTTAGTGAGACTCTCAGCCACCTAGTGAGACCCTGTTTCAATAAGAAAAAAAAGGGGGGGGCTGGAGGTGTAGCTTGGAGGTAGAATGCCCCTGGGTTTAGTCACCAGTAAAACATACACATGCGCGCGCGCGCGATTGTAGTCAAGAAGATTGAATTTCTTATTGTTATCTGTAATTGACATTGACACTCTAGTGGACTAGAAGTGAAGACCATAAACTCTCCCTTTTTGGTAATTTTAACATTGTGCTTGCAAAATGGCAAGAACTGTAGATGGTTGTTAAGTAACTTTCAGTCTTTCATAGGTCAAACCCAAAATTATTCTGAATTTTGAGTCATCTCCCTCTTATAAGAGGGACTAATAAGCTCAATTTTTTTTTTTTTTTTTTGGTGTTGGTACTGGGGATTGAACTCAGGGACATTCTACCTCTGCGCTACATCCCCAGCCCTCTTTATTATTTGGAAACAGGGTCTCACTAAGTTGCTGATAGCCTCACTAAATTGCTGAGACTGGCTCAAACCTGCAATCCTCCTGTCTCAGCCTCTCAAGTACTGGAATTACAAGCGTGTGCTACCACGCCTGGCTAATAAACTCTTTAAAAAGTGTGTACATGTCTTGGTGACAGTCTAGAACAGCACTGGCCAATTGAAATACACTGTGGGTTACAAATGGGAGCTGTATGTGTAACTTAAATTTTTCTAATAACCACTTTAAAGAGAAAACAGGGCTTGAGGTATAACTCAGTGGTAGAGTGATTGCCTAGCATGAGCTAAGCCCTGGGCCCCTAGCACCATGCCTAAAAAAAAAAAACCAAGGAAACAACCATCAGATAGGTGAAATTAATTTTAACAATTTACTTTACCCGATACATCTAAAATATTATTTCAAGGAATCAATATAAAATTCTTAATGAGATAGTGTACACTATTTTTATATTAGAACTTAGAATCCATTTTATATTTTACATTCAGAGCCCATCTCATTTTATTATTATAGTTTTTGTTGTGTGTGTGTGTGTGGGTGGAACCCAGGGGCATTCTACCTCCGAGCTACATCCCTAGCCCAGTTTTATATTATATTTGGAAACAGGGTCTCACTAAGTTGCTGAGGCTGGCTTCGAATCTGTGATACTCCTGTCTCGGCCTCCCAAGTACTGGAATTGTGGGAATGTGCAACCATGTTTAGCAAGCACATTTCAATTTAGACTAGCTACAGATTGAGCACTCAATATCCCTTTGGAGCTGGTAGATACTGTATTGGCTAGTACAACTTCAGAATGATAAGATTTTTGGCCTCCTGAATGAAATGTTGATAAATAGTGAATCCAGAAAACCTTTTTACCATGCATATATGACATGGGAGAAAATAAAGCATAAATATAGTTACTATTGACAATATTTTAATCCTGTGAGTCATTTACATTTGGAATTAATGTTGGTCTTTATACACCCCAAATTCTATTGTGGATTTACTAGTATGAAAACTGAAGCATAGTCAGGTGCAGTGGTATACACTTGTAATCCCAGTGTTTGGGATGCTGAGACAGGAGGATCGCAGGTTCAAGGCCAGCCTCAGCAATTTAGTGAGACCTGGTTTCAAAATAAATAAAAGGGCCAAAGATGTAGCTTGGAGGTAGAATGCTTCTGGGTTCAATCCTCAGTACCAAAAATCAAAATGAGAAAGAAAAAGAGCGAGCAAGCCGAAGCACAGCACAGGTTTTTAAATTAATGTTTAATTTTTTTATCTAAGTCCTTTTTTCTCTCTTCATGTTGAATTTTCTAGGAATAAAGATTCCTGCATTGTCCTTTTACTTCTTGGCAGTTTTAGTCCTCAAAGGGATTTTTTCTAAGTAAAGATTGGGAATGGACATTGTCAAAGAACTTTTCTTTTTGACAATTACCTGAAATTGAATCTGATTATCTTTTTAAAATATGTAATGCTGTAACAGTGGAAGAACCCTCAGAGTCTACCTTAGGGTAGGCTGCTCATTGTGGTTTTGAGTTTGGGAGAACCACTTCCATATAAGTAAAATTTTCACAACTAGTTTTTTTATGCTGGGAGACTTAGCCAATAAAGTCGAGTATACTTAACATCATTTTTAAATATCTCTACTACCTCATCTTAAAATGTCCTTCAGGAATTCTTTTTGTGTACATATTTTCTGCTTTTTTTGGAATTGAAAACAATTTTGTGGCAACATATTGACTCAGATGTTGAAGTACCTTCGTGTCTTAATTTGCTATGAGGCATTAGTAGTATGTGGATAAAGGACTTGTAATTTGTCTGCAGGTTTGAAAGGTTTTTAACCACAGATATGTCTTCTGTTATTATTTAACAGAATACTACTTGAAGTTTATTATATTTAATATAGTTCCTAGTGAGGGAATGCAGTGTAATGTCACTAATATAGAATTTTTTAGAAAGGAGGGAGAAAATGATTGAAAAAATTGAGTGTAAAATTTAGATCATCTAGACCAGTGCTTCTCAGACTTTAATGTGCATATGAATTACTTGGGGGGTTATATTAAAATGCAGATTCTGATTCAATAGGTCTGGATAGGGATGGAGATCCTGCTTTTCTGAGAAGCTCTCAGGCTGTTTTTGCTACAGTGCTTTTGCTTTTACTTATCCTTTGAGTAGTAAGGATATAGACTAATTGCATGGAGGAGAAAAATTGAATCTGAGGGAGAATTTTACTGACTTGTCCAAACTTTTAAGATTGATTAGTGACCTGCATCTCTTGGTTTGAATACTCATTCTTTTTCCAATGTGCTGTGGTAGTCCCATATTTATAGTTATTGTTTTGAAATCTTCAGCTGCTTAATTTTTAAGGAAATGCTCAGTAAAGATGAGAAACTAAAATGTCATTATATGGAGGAATAGGAGCCGGGCATGGTGGTGCATTCTTGTAATCCCACTACTTGGGAGGCTGAGACAGGAGGATCATAGGTTCGCGGCCAGCCTCAGCTACTTAGTGAGGGCCTCTGCAACTTAGTGAGACCCTGTTTCAAAATAAAGAATAAAAAATAAGACTGAGGTGTAGCTCGGATCCCAGTACCGCAAAATAAATAAGTAAATAAATAAATGGAGGAATCGGGAATTAAAAATTTATTCAAATGCCATTAGTTTTATATTCCCTATTGCAGAGGCATGTCTTATCATTCAAAGTTATATTGTTGGCCAGTATGGAAATGATAGAAACTAGCTTATTTAAATATAAAATTCCACATTTTTCTTTTGTTGTGACTGGATAAACAGATTGGTACTCCATTTAGATGATAATAGTAATTAAGAGTTACCTTTTCCAGAGCTTGCTGTGAGCACATGACCTTCAATATCCTATTTTAAAAATCCTGAGTAATTTAACCTCCTGACATAAGGTTGTGGGCTTAATATTTTATTCTTTTCTTTCATCGCTTTTTGGAGTTCTAAGGATCATTTGTGAAGAAACTTGAAATACCATGGTTTTAATAAGATTTTCAGCAATTTGATCTCAAGATTCCTGTTGGGTTTTCTTTCTTAAGGAGTTTGACACACAGGTCATTTAGAAGTGTTGGAAAGGCTTGGGTACTGTACCAAAATAGTGTTCTTTAACAAGACTCCATATCAAAATGTGTACGAAGGGCCTGAGTTTAATGTCTAAATAGCCTTGAAGTAGCTTTATTCTGCTTTAAAAGGCTTCCTAGAGCCGGGTGTGGTGGCGCACGCTTGTAATCCCAGTACTTGGGAGGTTGAGACCTGAGGATCCGGGTTCGCGGCCAGCCTCAGCTACTTAATGAGGCCCTCTGCAACTTAGTGAGACCCTGTTTCAAAATAAAGAATAAAAACTAGGGCTGGGGATGTAGCTTGGAGGTAGAATGTCCCTGGGTTCCATCCCCAGTACCGCAAAAATAAAATAAAAGGCTTCCTAGCAATCATATAAAAATTAAAATGTGTATGTCTTTACCTAAGTAAGTTGCAAGGGGAAATATTTTTACATCAAGGTAATAGGATATACTTATTTTAATGAAGGGAGAATGTGTTCTCTTTTAATCAGAGTGGTTTTTCTCCGGATGGTTCAGAAAAGCCATCTAGAGGGTAGAGTAATCGCTGAAGCAGAGGTTTCTAAGCAATGAGAGACATTAATATACTGGATCAGCTTCTTAGGTTATAGTAGAATAAGATTATTATTAGTAGTAGATCAGACATCAGTATCTGAAAACTTCGTGTGTATTTCCATGTCAGCACATGAATTTTAAGAGGATTATGTAATTCAGTCAATAGAAACAAACTTGTTGGCTGGGTATTTTAAAAGTTTCTTGATTATAGAGAGTTTTTTAGCTTTGTGTACAAGGACCATTGATTTATCTGGCAGGGGAAGTTTGTCAAATAAAGTTGTCATCCTGTGGGCAGCTGCAATATTGGAGAATACTGCATTTTGTGTCTAATGTGTGCTACTGATATGGTATACAGTGCATTTGGCAGCATGAACCTCAATAGCTATGATGTGAAGAGATCTAGAATATTACAGTGGGTATGGAATAGGAGGGAAGTTTTGTTTTTTTAGTTCTCATTTTATCAGATTGCTGAATGATTTGAAATTTTAAGAGTGTTCTCATTCAGGCTCACTTTTATGTATATTTGTATGTCACTTCTTTTATTCATCTCATAAAACCCACAATTTGCTATCATAGCAGAACCTAGTACTCAAGTTTTTACCTCTTCTGTTCTACTATCAAAACCTTAACCTTGCTTTATGTTTTTCTGGTCTTTTTTCTTATATTTTAAAAATATCCCTTTAGAAAGAATACGTGCTCTAATTTAGCATTTTTCATGCTGTGCGTCTAGCTTTAAGTTATGGTTTGAATAGTGTCCTTTTGGCTTGGGGTTGGGAAGATTTTTAAATAAGAGTATATTAGATATGTTATGTAATAAGCTTGAAAAGGCATTTGTGAAAATAGATCCTTGAGAAAAAAACTTAGGAAGAAACAACATTTTGAAGTCTATGAAATGGAATTTACTGGAAAGTTAGTGGTGCTACTGTTTTCCTAGGCGCGCTCTACTTGTGACAGTTAAGTGTAGATTGAGCCCAGGGCTCAGGACATTAGAGACTTAAGGAAGAAATCATTTCTTCAATTTTTCCTCTGCAGTGGTGGTGACCGCGGTGGCTTCAAAAATTTTGGTGGTAAGTGCTGAGTATCCCAAAATGTTTCAGTGGAAATGCTATATAAATCTAAAAGCCACCAATATCCCGCAGACGCAGTCTAAGCCTTTTCTTACTCTCTTGAGGCTGGTGTGTGTTGTGTGCTTTTAAAAAAAATTATATGTATACACATATATATATATCAAAGTAAATATTAAAAAGCCAAAGCTGATCTCATAGTCCAATGGGTTTCTACACAGTGTATTTGCATGAAAGAGTCTGTGGTGACCAATGAATGAGACCTTCACTGGATT
The DNA here is from genome assembly GCA_004027185.1 of Glis glis. Lineage (NCBI taxonomy): Eukaryota > Metazoa > Chordata > Mammalia > Rodentia > Gliridae > Glis > Glis glis. The sequence continues at coordinate 22,574 of PVJS01011866.1, forward strand.
TTGACAATATGCTTTTTTTTTTTTTAACAAAGGTAGCTGACGTGGTGTTTTTAAATTGTTAGGGTTTTCCAATCAGCCTTCAAAATCAGCTTAACAAAAGTGATACTAGCATAATGACAAAGTGGTGGGTGCCGTCTGGACAAGTTTAAGGAAATGTTGACATTCATCTCGATTTCTTAAACTTTTAATAAAACTTAATTTATCTAGTTACTTTGTAAATCTGTGATGGTTGACTTTCAAGGATTTTGAAAGCATTGACTTTTCATTGCCTTGGTTATTGTTATTTTTTTAAATTATTTTAAATGAGTTGCCTTAAATAGCTTTTCTTTTCTTTTCCCTTAGGTCACAGGGATTATGGACCCAGACCAGATGCTGGTAAGGTTTATGGCAGTTTGTGATTTTGCAATTAAGAAAATGTTATTTTTCTGCTTTTTGAAGGAGAGAAAATGTATGATTGGAGGAATTAGTACAGGAGGAAGATTTAATTTGGTTAGTGTTGCCAGAACTAGGAAGCTTTATTTCTGAAGGAATTCCAGAAAGAAAAATTCAGGGCATTTATGTGAAAGTTTGCTGGGGAAATTGCTATGTTTCTGTTTTCCCATGCTATACCTTTTCTTCTTTGAAGAAATACTTGAATTTTTACTGCTAATACACATTAACTATGTAATTATTGCAAATCAGATTTAATGAAAGAATTAGTATCATTGGGGAATTAGGTATAGAAAAGTATTTAAGAAAATCCTGCATTGGATTGGTAGTCTGTTTAGAGGGCCAAAGAAATTTGAGTTCATACATGAGAAAATTCTTATTCTGGGTAAAGGTCACTAATTTTATGTGGCTTTTTATTTTTAAATGAAATTCAAGGCTACAGATTTATTCATGGAGCCTTTTGAAAGTTATGATTTTGAGGTTAAAAATCTTATTTGAGCCAAAAATTTTAATATATATTGAAATCAGAACTTTTGTTTTTATTAAGATGCCAAAGTATTCTATATGGATGGCAATTTCTGAATTATCCCTTGATGGACTGAATTTTTGTACATCTTTCTTACTTTGTTGTACTAATCCAAAAGTGTGCGTGTAAGGTAAGGTGTGTGTACAAGGTGCTTCTACCCTCTGATATATACAAGACTTAATGCAATGAAGGGGGAACCAGCAATTTTGCTTGGCTTCCTTAGAAGGCCAAAGTGTCAGATTTGGGGGAATTTTGTACTAGAGAGCCTCACAAGAATTGATGCAACATAAAGAATTAAAAGTTCTCCAATGAAAGGATTGCTGATTTAAAGTAACTCTTCATCTCTTCATGAGCTTTAGTCCTGTATCTGAATCTGAAGAATGAGATTTTGAAAAATCTCCCTTAAGTGGTCTGTATGTATTTCACAGTGTTGTCTTGATGCACTTTACTTGAAGTTTGGTTTTAAGAATTGATCTACCATACAACTACTTCAAACACTTTGCATGTTTATATAAGATTTTACATTCGTCCTTTCATTTTGGTCTTAGAAACAGCCAAATATTGGGTAATAAATTATTGTTCTTGATTACTGAACAGGATGTGGTAAAACCAGGGAAAATGTAAAATTAATGGTAATTTTTCCCCCTTAGATTCAGAATCTGATAATTCAGATAACAACACAATCTTTGTGCAAGGACTCGGGGAAGGTGTGTCTACAGATCAAGTGGGAGAGTTCTTTAAACAAATTGGGATTATCAAGGTAAGTAGAAAGTATGGCTTATGTTGAAAATTTTATAATTACTAATATAATTCTAGTTAAGATAAATAATGTTATATAGCAAGCTTATATATTCTACTAAGGCTTGTCTCTTATATTTTATTCGGTACAGGGGATTGAACCCAGGCGCATTCTACCTCCGGGCTACACCCCCAGTCCTATTTTTTATTCTTTCTTTTGAAACGGGGTCTCACTAAGTTGCGGAGGCCTCACTAAGTAGCTGAGGCTGGCCGTGAACCCAGATCCTCCTGTCTCAGCCTCCCAAGTACTGGGATTACAAGCGTGCGCCACCACGCTCAGCAAGGCTTGTCTCTTAAAATCCTCTGATGTGCATGCTTATTCATGTTTGTAGGCCTTTGCTAAATTTGTGAAGATTTTATTCCTTGCTTATATTTATCATTCTATAGCCTACCTGTACTTTAGCTTTAGTCATATGGCTCAAAACATAGTCTCTACCCAAGTAGCTGAGGCTGGCCGCGAACCCGGACCCTCCGGTCTCAGCCTCCCAAGTACTGGGATTACAAGCGTGCACTACCACGACCAGCTTATTTTATATATTCTGAAATGCCAGTATATGCAAATTCAAGTTGTTACTAACAATTTTTTTGGGGTACTTAATATCTATACTGCATATTACCTTCATATATATAATGTATTATTTGGTTCACTTGAGTCTCTTGTGCATTGTTAATTTCATGTAATACATATGCGTGTATTTTTCATCTCTAACTAGAAAGTAGCTTATAGAGCAGTGTTAAGTAGATAATAGTGGTTGCTTAAAATCAATTTGTATTTGCGTAATCCCAGGAGGATTACAGGTTCATCGCCAACCTTAGCAACTTAGCTAGGCCCTCCCCAATTTAGTGAAGACCTTGTTTCAAAATAAAATAAAATAGGGTTGGGGGTGTAGCTCAGAGGCAGCATTCAATCCTTGTACCACAAACCAATTAATAAAAAAGGAAAAGAAATTACACTCATGAAATATGTAAAAAATTCATACAGTTTGGTAAAGTAAAATGTCTCCCTGTCTTCTATCCCATCCCAGCCAGATCCCAGTGATTCCTTATTGGTAACCTATTAATTTGCTTGGTAAACATTCTTCTGACTTTTAAATATTTTACAAGTATATATATTTACATGAAGCATTCTCTACATTTAATGTTTGTGGGTTTAAATTTATACAGATAGGGGCTAGGGATGTAGCTCAGTGGTAGAGTGCTTGCCTTTCATGTGCAAGGCCCCAGGTTCGAGCCCCAGCACCACTAAAAAAAAAATATACATAAACAATATACTTTTTTTGTTTGTTTGTTTGTTTTCTGGTACTAGGGATTGAACCCAGGGGCATTCTTTTTTTTTTTTTTTAATTTTCTTTTGTGGTATTGAGGATTGAACCCAGGGGCATCCTACCTCCAAGCTACACCCCAGCCCTATTTTTTATTCTTTATTTTGAAACAGGGTCTCACTAAGTTGCCGAGGGCCTCACTCCCAAGTACTGGGATTACAAGCGTGCGCCACCAAGCCTGGCTAACCCAGGGGCATTCTATCTCTGAGTTACACCCCCAGCCCCTCTGCATTATTTGTTTTGAATCAGTCTTACTAGGTTGATGCAAGTCTCACTACTTGCTGAGGCTGTCCTCAAACCTGTAGTCCTCCTGTCTCAGCCTCCCAAGTACTGGGATTACAGGCATGTGCCACCATGCTCAGTTCAATGTACTTTTTTATGGTGCTGGGGTTTGAATTCAGGGTCTCACTAGGTATCACTGAGGCACATCCGCAGCCTTTACAACATTTTTATAGCTTGGTTTTCTCTTTTGTGTGTGTGTGGTACTAGGGATTGAACCCAGGGATATTCTACCTCTCAGCTACACTCCCAGCCCTATTTTATTTTTTATTTTGAAACAGGGACTGGCTAAGTTGCTGAGAATGGCCTCTAACCAGGAATCCTCCTGTCTTGGCCTCCCAAGTACTGGGATTATATAGGTATGTGCTACCATGCCTCGCTAGCTTGGTTTTTTCTTAATGTAACGTAGAGACTTTTCCTTGTCCAAACCTATAGATAACTTCATTTTTTTTTTTTTTTTGTGGTACTGGGGATTGAGCCCAGGGGTGTTTTTACCTCCGAGCTACACCCCCAGCCCTATTTTTTATACTTTATTTTGAAACCGGGTCTCACGAAGTTGCGGAGGGCCCCACTAAGTAGCTGAGGCTGGCCACGAACCTGGATCCTCTGGTCTCAGTCTCCCAAGTACTGGGATTACAAGTGTGCACCAGCACGCCAGGCCAGATAACTTCATTTTTATATTTGGTACATAGCATTTTATAGTATGTGTGGACCCTTTAAATAAATTTAATTATCTAGCCGGGCATGATGGCATACGCTTGTAACCCCAGTACTTGGGAGGCTGAGACAGGAGGATCACAGGTTCGCGGCCAGCCTCAGCTACTTAGTGAGGCCCTCCATAACTTAGTGAGACCCTGTTTCAAAACAAAGAATAAAAAAAATAGGGCTGGGGATGTAGCTTGGAGGTAGAATGCCCCTGGGCTCAATCCCTGGTACTACAAAATAAATAAATAAATAAATAAACAAGTAAGTAAATAACAAATAAATTTAATTATGTAAATGGTATGTGTTCATTTATTTTCAAAATGCTAACACCAATTTGTTTTTTTCAGACAAACAAGAAGACTGGAAAACCAATGATAAACCTTTATACAGACAAAGACACGGGGAAGCCAAAAGGGGAGGCAACAGTGTCATTTGATGACCCTCCTTCAGCTAAGGCAGCCATTGACTGGTTTGATGGTATGCCTCATTCATACAGTTTTTTAGTCTAAAAGTCAATATATGTTCTGGGAGAAAGTGGTTATATTCATACTAACTTTTACAGATATTAATAAAGGCCAGCCAGGCGTGGTATAATCCCAGCTAAGGCGGCAGGAGGACTTCAGGTTTGAGGCCAGCCTTGGCAACTTAGTGAGGTCTTTTCTCAAAGTGAAAAGGGACTGGGGCTGTAGCTCAGTGGCAGAACACCACTGGGTTCAATCCTCAGTACCATACACATGTACAAAATACAGGCCAGAGTGTTTATGCTTCTTTAAAAATTAGGAGAGCTTTACTAGTCTAGAATATTTCCTTATATCATGTCTTGCATGAAGCCTAACTCTGATATAGAGAGTTGGTGTGTTTGAGGCTGTAGTCTTTTGAAATATTAGTTTACCTTCAAATGTAAAGTTAATACATAGAAGAAATAGTAATGCTCTTTTTTCCCTACTGAAAAGAGGAAATGAGGAAAGTATGTGTGATCCTCTACATAGAGATAGCCACTAATGATAATATTTATTAATTTTCCTTTCAGTCTTTTAACATATTTTAAGAAGTTTATCATGAAGTTCCAAATATTTGTCTCATTCCTTTTTTTTTTTTTTTTTTTTTTGGCAGTACCAGGGATTGAACCCAGGGGCATTCTACCTCTGGGCTATACCCCCAGCCCTATTTTTTTATTCTTAATTTTGAAACAGGGTCTCACTAAATTGCGAAGGGCCTCACTAAGTAGCTGAGCCTGGCCGCGAACCCGGATCCTCTGGTCTCAGCCTCCCAAGTACTGGGATTACAAGCATGCGCCACCATGCCCGGCATGCTTTTTCCATTTAACATTTTAATATAGTTCTCTATTATTATGAAATCATTGTTTTTTGTACTTTAACCTTAACTAACACTGCATGTTTTTGAGAGGGACAGTTCTTTTTCTTTTTTTTTTTTTCCTGAATCTAGGGCCTGGGCATGCTTAGAGAAGTGCTCTACCACTGACCTACAACCCCAGCCCTAGGTGAAATGCAAAGAGCGCTCTCTATATAGGCACTTATTTTGAGGCAGGATCTCAAGATGCCAAGGCTGGCTTCGAGCTTATGCTCTTCCCTGCTTCAGCCTCCCAAGTGGATGGGATTATAGTGATATTCCATTACGTCAAACTTGTATTCTTTACTTTTTTACTAGGTCTTTTTATGGTCTTTAGAATACAGTTCTCTTGTTTAATATGAACTAAAAAGATTAATTCCTATCACTACGACCCTAGGACATCAGAATATGTGTATCTATGCATGTATATAAGTCATCACATGTACCATACATTATTTTTAAAGATATTACTTGCATGTGGTTAAAAAAAATTCAAAGAGTACCAAGGGTATATGGTAAGAAATTAGTTTCTTTTCTACCTTTGACATCCTCCCTCGGTGATGTCATTTCCACTCCTAAACAGTTAGCACAGTGGGCAGTGCATGTAGAAGCATATGTGTGAATATGCAGGTATATGTGCATGCACACACACTCATTCCCTTTATAAAACTAATGGTGGCATACTTCACACATTTTTCTACAGTTGGCTCTTCATGTAAAAGTATTAGATATGGGGTTTTTGTTGTTTTTTAAACTTAGTAAGAAGTGACAGTCTCCTAGTGACAGATTTTCTCTGTTTAATAGAATGTGTGTCATGCTTTAGCATTGCTACTTGACTGTTTGAAACACTAGTGTGTTTGAATTTGAGGACATACCAGTTATTCCTCTGAAACTAAAAATTCCCAGGGCAATTTTATATTTTTCTTGGGTGATAGAGGTGTGGAGTAGAATTTGTTCAAAACCATTTCCTTTTTTCTTAGGAAAAGAATTCCATGGCAACATTATTAAAGTGTCCTTTGCCACCAGAAGACCTGAATTCATGAGAGGAGGTGGAAGTGGAGGTGGGAGGCGAGGTAAGATACTTGCTGTTTACAGGCATAGGTGCTATACACAGGATTTGAATTTGAGTCTGAGTTCTCTCCCTACTTGCATAAACTTGCTACTACCCCTTTCTCTCCCTAGGTCTTTTCCTTTTATTTTAAAATGAGGGTAGGTACTGAATGAGAGATCTGATAAATAAGATAAATAAGATACAATTGCTAAGAAAGTAGTGGGAGAAGGTTGTAGAGATCCTTTGGAAAGCTATATAGCAGTTTGGTGGTGGTGTGGAAATCAGGAGCAATTGTTTAAATTATGCCTAATTAGGTAGTTATTGGACCAATGTTTAAGTTCCCTGGTACAGCTTCTTTATTTCTGTTGGGTCCGTATCCTCAAATTTGGAATTTGTCTTCTCACTTAGCATTTATCTTTGAGAATCTCAGACTAAGTAGAATATTATAGAAAGTAGACTTTGAAGATTTTTAGTGGACATTTCCTACATTCTTTATAAAGTGAAGCTTCAAAAATGTATTACCAAGATGGGTGTGTGGTGGTGCATGCCTGTAATCCCAGCACTTGGGAGGCTGAGAGAGGAGGATTGAAGGTTCGAGGACAGCCCCAGCAAGTAGTGAGACTCTTATTAACCTAGCGAGACCCTGTTTCAAATAAAAATAAAATAGGGCTGGAGGTGTAGCTCAGAGGTAGAATGCTCCTGGGTTCAATCTGCACGCACGCACACACACACAATCACAAAGTCCTGCTCTAAGGAGTTAATTTTGAAGTAGGCTGCCCAGGTATTAATGGCGTTTCCTCTTATTTATTTGGTGCTTTTCCTCTGTATTACTTTCTGCTGCTGATTTTTCTCTTCTACCTACTTATTCCCTCAACCCCAGGCCGTGGTGGATATAGAGGCCGTGGAGGCTTTCAGGGGAGAGGTGGAGACCCCAAAAACGGGGACTGGGTATGCCCGAATCCGTAAGTATCTCATTTACTTTGACGGCAGTAGAGATTGGGGTTGGGGTTAGAGGGTGCAAGAATGGGTTCTGAGTACATTGGAAAACTATTTAGGAGCATTTTACTTTCCTTCTTTTTCAGGTCATGTGGAAATATGAACTTTGCTCGAAGGAATTCCTGTAATCAGTGCAATGAGCCTAGACCAGAGGACTCTCGTCCCTCAGGAGGAGGTATGTCAGTCCTTTGGGTTAGACCTCTAATAGCAAATACATGATGCTCATTAAGGAGGCTCTACATCATTCTGCTGGCCTTATTGGTTTGCATTTCTACCTTGCAGATTTTCGTGGGAGAGGCTATGGTGGAGAGAGGGGCTACAGAGGTCGTGGGGGCAGAGGTGGAGACCGAGGTGGCTACGGTGGAGACAGAAGCGGTGGTGGCTATGGTGGAGACAGAAGTGGCGGCGGTGGCTACGGCGGAGATAGAAGTGGGGGTGGCTATGGTGGAGACAGAAGTGGGGGTGGTTATGGTGGAGACAGAGGAGGTGGCTATGGTGGAGACAGAGGTAGCAGCTATGGTGGAGATCGAGGAGGTGGCTATGGAGGAGATCGAGGTGGCTACGGAGGAGACCGGGGTGGCTACGGAGGAGACCGAGGAGGCTATGGCGGAGACCGAGGAGGGTATGGAGGGGACCGAGGCGGCTATGGAGGAGACAGAAGTCGGGGGGGCTATGGAGGAGAACGCGGTGGTGGTGGTGGTGGAGGCTACGGTGGAGACCGGAGTGGAGGCTATGGAGACAGGAGTGGTGGTGGCTATGGAGGAGACCGAGGCGGGGGCTATGGAGGAGACCGAGGAGGCTATGGAGGAGACCGAGGCGGCTATGGAGGCAAAATGGGAGGAAGGTGAGTATTAGAACATACTGGTGAACCTTTTTGTCACATTTTTTTCTTCTTTCAGCTAACTTTTTTATGGCTTAAATTTCCCAGTTCTCTCACGATCCATTTGGTTACCTGCTTAGCAATTTTTAAAATATAGTTTATTTTGGAAATTTTTATTCATAAATACTTAATATTTGTCTAGGAGTGTGTATTTTTTCCATAGTTAAAGGTAATTGAGATTGAGAGATAAATTGAAACTATATGCCTGGGGTTCTTTAATCGAAGTGAGGGGAGAGCACACCATTCGTAGATGTGTTCATTTTCAAATCTTACGGACTACCCTGCAATTGTTTCTCCAGAGATTCTGGTACCTGTTCCAGATGAAAGCCACTGATGTGGGTTGTGCATATGAGTGGTATGGAGTCAAAAAACTAAATAATCAGTGATGCAGAATAATTTCAGTTACTGTATTAAAGATCTTTATGAAGCCAGGCATGGTGGCACATGCTTGTAATCCCAGTACTTTGGAGGCTGAGACAGGAGGATTGCAGGTTTGCAGCCAGCCTCAGCTACTTAGTGAGGCCCTCTGCAACTTAGACTCTGTTTCAAAATAAAGGAATGAAATAGGGCAGGGGGTGTAGTTGGAGGTAGAATGCCCATGAGTTTAATCCCCAGTACTACAAAAAAAATTAAAGTTCTTTATGCCACAGGCAATATAGGGTAATGAGAATAGGTCATTTGATTAAGAGCATGGAGTTGGGATACAGTTGTCTCGGTTCTGTGTCTACCACTTAACTAGCTGTTGTGACCTTAGACAAGTTACTTAACCTTTTGGAGCATCAGCAGTCTCATCTGTATAGTAGGGCTAATAATTCCTCCTTCATAGTGTTGTAAGCATTGTATAAATGTTAGCTGTTAGTAATTATTAATAGCCTAATTACCGTCTGTTAAGCACTTCTTACTGACAAATACTGTAAAGTGTCTGCTATGTACTTCAGTTCTAGTCCTGTCAAACCTGAGGTAGATGTATCTCCCATTTTATGGAGTCATAGATGTTTAGTAACTTTTTGAAGGTCACATAGTACGTGGCAGATCCAGAATTCATACATCGTGCCACTCTTTTGTTTGGGACTGGAATTGGCACAGTCTCTGATTTGAAATATTACAGTGGTTTGGAGTCCTTATTCTAGGTGGAAAATTGTTAAAGAATAATAGCAAAGCTTCTAGGAACTTGATGCGTCTTAAGGCTGATAAATTAGACATTTATTAAGTACCCTTTAGGAATATAGAAATAGGTATGTTTTCATCCATATAGAAATTGTGTAGCTGATGCCAATCACCAGCATCTGATGTTCTTTGGTGGAAAATTAGAATTTAGTCTGACTCTTTATTATTCATTCCTAGAAACGACTACAGAAATGATCAGCGCAACCGACCATACTGATGACTGTTTTGAATGTTCCTTTGTCTCTGACACGATCCATAGTGAAATTGCCAGAGTTTTGCCTGCTGCTTTCCTCATGGCCTCTTCTCGGGTAGTGAAATTAAGTGACATTTGGATTTTTATTTGGGTGGGAGGGCTGGGCAGTTTTTCTTTTAGAAATGTCCATTGAAATTTCCCCCTTTAGTTTCCAACCTTCTCTTTCCCAACCCTCGAAGCTAAATGCGTTGTAAAATATTGCCAAAATGGAAAGTGTTTTGTAATACTGCAATAAAGGCTGCTTGTTTTTGTGGACTTGTACATTAGTTCATTGTTCTGTCACACTCAGGGCTCAGTTACAACAGACTAACTCTAAAGAATTGGAAAATGAAGTCTACTTTGTTAAATTAAAATATTACTTTCAGCAATATTTATTGAGCTCCTTCTGTAGGTCTACTGTTATTACAGATTCATAGGCCTCACCCCAAGTCTGCTGGATCAGAACTTGGTGAGGTGTGAGAATTAATGCTGGGAATATTTATTTAGATCAGACACTCTAGGTGATTTTGATATAAGTCAATTTAGTACCAACTTACATTTATTTAGGGCCATGTTCTAAGTGCTGGGAATATGGAGGTCTTTTTTCGGGGGTGGTACTGGGGATTGAGCCTAATGGCATTCTACCTCTGAGCTACATATCCAGCCCTATTTTCCTTCCTTCCTTCCTTCCTTCCTTCCTTCCTTCCTTCCTTCCTTCCTTCCTTCCTCTCTCCCTCCCTCCCTCCCTCCCTTCCTTCCTTCCTTCCGTCCTTCCTTCCTTCCTTTCTTCCTTCTTTCCTTTCCTGCCTTCCTTTCTCTTTTCCTTCCTTTCTCCTTCCTTCCCTTCCTTCCTTCCTCCCTCCCTCCCTCCCTCCCTTGCTCCTTCCCTCCCTCCTTCCTTCTTGGATTGGACCCAGAGGCATTCTACCTCCGAGCTGCACCCCCAGCCTGATTTTATTTCTTATTTGGAAACAGGGTCTCATTAGGTTTATGAGAGTTTTCTTGCTGAGGCTGTCCTCGAACCTGCGATGCTCCTGTCTTAGCCTCCTGAGTACTGGGATTACAGGCATGTGCCACCATGCCCGGCTGTGTTCTTTAATTTGAAACAGAGTTTCACTAAATTGTGGAGGGCCTCACTAAGTAGCTGAGGCTGGCTACAAACCCGGATCCTCTGGTCTCAGCCTCCCAAGTACTAGAATTACAAGCGTGCGCCACCACGCCCGACTGGGAATATGGAGTTCCAAGTGGTAAGAAAAGTAAGAATTTCACAAGCCAGGGTTAAGATACCAGTGTATATGTATATTATTCACTATAGAGAACTAATTATCTTACCTTTGGGGGGGGGTAGGTAAGGCACCGGATCACATGCTGGGTACCTTGCTGCTTAAGTAAATAGCATAGTTTGGTAAGTGCTGCAATAAAGATAAGTCCAAGGTGCTTTGAGGGCTGATTCAAAGGATACTTAATAGAGACATGTGAGAGCAGGAAAGTTTGGTAAGTCTGGAAGGAAGAGTAGGAATTGGCCAAGTACAGAGGTTGGGGTGAGAAGATGGTATTCCAGGTGGAAAACTAATGACACAAGCTGTATGGTAAGGTCCTTGCATTACATTTTTTCACCTGGTTCCAAACAGGAGGCATTAAAAGAGTGTAAACGGGAGTGTCATGATCTGATTCGAGTGGCATCAACTCCACATGTGCCTTATGGGAAGGTCAGCTGAGGCAGAATGGTAAGCCAAGTGAGAGGTCTTACTGGCCTGAGCTAAGCTTATGATGAAGGGAAGGAGAAAACTAGGTTTGAGAAAGGAAGGAAGTTTGACAGGATTTAGTTGGATGGCACAAATAGTGGGCAAGGAAGAGTCAGGTTTCTGGCCTGGGTAGATGTGCTTTTCGTTGAAATAGGAAACATTTAGAAAAGAACAGTTTTTTTGCCAGCCCTGGTGGTGCATGCCTGTAATCCCAGGACTGTAATCCCAGACTGAAGAAAGGAGGATTGTGGGTTCGAGGACAACTTCAGCAACATAGCAAGACTAGGGAACCTAGCAAGACCCTGTTTCAAAACAGAAAATAAAATGGGGTTGAGGGTGTATCTCGGAGGTAGAGATCAATCGCCAGTACAAAAAAAAGGTTGTTGGCATACTGGGAATTAATATAGTTTTAGATATGTTGAGTTTGGGGCACTTGTGAAACATCTAAGTACAGATGTCCAGTAGAGAACTGGATGTGCAGATCTGTAGCTCAGAATACCATGCTCCCAACTTTCTGCCTTACTGGTTTATGTCTCCTTTGATAGCTTTTCTCAATTTGATGTGTTTTAGGGCTTGTTCTAAGCCATTTTCTCTTTATACTTTTATTTATTTTTTATTACTAGGGATTGAACCCAGGGGCGTTCTATCTCTGAGCTATACCCCCAGACTTTTTTTTTTAAATCTTGAAACTGGGTCCATTAAGTTGCTGAGGCTGGCCTTAAACCTGCGATCCTCCTCTCAGCCTCCCAAGTACTGGGATTACAGGCATGCACCACCACGCCCAGCTTTTATACTCACTTATGTCCTGGGCAAGCTTATTCAGTCTGTGGCTTTATATATCACCTAATATGGGGATGACTACTAAGTTTATGTCTCTAGTCTTGATCTCCCTCCTTAAACCTTCCCTCTGATAGTTGCTTATCTGACCTTTCCTCTTGGATGTAAAGTAGGTGCTTAAAACTTAACATGTACTGAGTAGAACTTTGGTACCTCCATCTGAATTTTTGTTCTTTTTGTGGTGCTACACCCCGGCCCTATTTTCTTTTCTTTTTTTTTTTGCAGTACCGGGGATTGAACCCAGGGGCATTTTACCTCCGCGCTACACCCCCGGCCCTACTTTTTATACTTTAATTTGAAACTGGGTCTCAGGAAGTTGGTGGAGGGCCTCACTAAGTAGCTGAGGCTGGCTGCAAACCTGGATCCTCCAGTCTCCTCCTCCCAAGTACTGGGATTACAAGCGTGCGCCACCACACCCGGCCCCGGCCCTATTTTTTATCCTTTATTTTGAAACCGGGTCTCACAAAGTTGCGGAGGGCCTCAATAAGTAGCTGAGGCTGGCCATGAACCCGAATCCTCTGGTCTCTGCCTCCCAAGTACTGGGATTACAAGCGTGTGTCACCACGCCCGGCTAAATCATTTTCTTTCTAACCTCACTAAATGTCTTCACCATCCACCCAAGTCAGATCAGATCAAAACTTAGAACTTTTCCTTGCTTTCTCATTCATTCATCCTGTACATGCAGGTCATTTTCATTCTACTGAAGCCATCTTTTACATTTTTGGTAATAATCCTGGTATAAACTACAATCATCTCTTCTGGACAATTGCAATAGCCTCTCATAGGTCTCCCTACATAATCTTGCCCCTCTAAAATCAATTTCACACACACTGACCAAATGATACTATAAAGATGTAAGTCAGACCATATTTTGTGCTTCTCAAACTCTTTCAATGACTTGACAGTGCATGTAGATTATATAAATTCCTTACCCTGATTAATAAGGCCCTATGCAATCTGGTCTCTGCCTTCCTCTCCGGCCTCATTTTATAATATTTATTTAGACTCGCCTTGCTCACTTAACACATAGTAGTCGTAATTCTTGACAGTATCAAACATGCTTCCACTTAAGTGTCCTTGTACATGCTCTTTGTCTAGTATTCTCTCCTCAGTAACATGGCTGACTCCTTTTCATTACAATTTTGGGTTAAATTCTACCCTCCCATGTCTTCCCTGACCACCGTATCTAAAATATTGTCCCTCCCTACTCATTCTCACATCACCTTTTATAATGTCTTCACGGTACTTAATCACTATGTAAAATGATGATCTTGTGGTTTTTTATTTTCTTTTCCCTCCTTCAAATATAAGCTTCAGGAGAGTAGTGAACGTGTAACTTGGAGGTAGAATGCCTCTAGGTTCAATCACTAGTACCCCACCCCCCAAAAAAAATCCCAGGTGATTAGTTTGAGAGACTGTGTAGGGAGAGTAGGACAGAACCCTGAGAAATACACTTTAAAATGAGAAGAGGATCCTGAAGCAGCCTGGAGGTAGCCAGCAGGTATGGTCAATGGGACTCAAGGGAGATGTGTATTTTAAGAAGGAAGACACTAATGGTGTCAAGGGCTCAAGTCAGGCCAAGTCATGTAAAGGATAAAAAGCCTCAATACATTTAGCAGTATGGAAGTTGTAAGTTATTTTAGTACAGGGATGCTTAGCCTTGGTAGTACTGATATTTGGATTGGATAGTTCCTGTGGGAGGCTACCCTGTGCATTGTAGGAGGTATAGCAGCATCCTTGAGCTCTACCCCTTAGGTGCCAGTAGCAGCTTCTGTCCCCCATGTTGTGAAAACCAAAAATGTTTCCAGATACTGCTAGATATCCTTGGGGGGGGGTCATCCCTTGCCAGGAACTACTGCCTTAGTAGAATTGGATTTGGGGGGGGGGTACTGGGGATTGAATCTAGAGGCATCCTGCCTCCAAGCTACACCCCAGCCCGATTTTATTTATTTTGAAACAGGGTCTCACTCAGTTCCTGAGAGCCTCGCTAAGTTGCTAAGGCTGGCTTTGAACCTGCAATCCTCCTGTCTCAGCCTCCCAAGTACTGGGATTACAAGTGTGCACCACCATGCCTGCCTGAGAATTGAATTTTGAACCCAAACTAAAGTGAGATAATAGAAATTGGAGAAATGGAGGCAGGTAATGTGGACAACTGTTTAAGAATCTTAGTTTTGGTACTTGGGAGGGTGAGACAGGAGGATCTCAGGTTCAAGGCCAGTCTCGGCAACTTCGTGAGACCCTGTCTCAAAAATTAAAAAAAAAAGGGGGTGAAGAGAGGAATTTATATTTTGTGTGGTATCCAAGGATCAATCCTAGTAGACCCTGACGGTTGATATGTGGGGGCATCTTGGGGCTCAGAGAAGCTGGCCACTGCTTGGATTAAACGTGCTTCTAAGAGTGCTTGGTCTAGGTGCTTCGATACTGGGAAGGCTTGGTATGTTGGGGTAGACCAGATAGTGGGTGCTCTGTGAAGACGGTTATGCTTATTCCTCTCTCAAGTCTTCTGGTGAGGATTGGTGAAATTAGGGTTGAGGTGCTACTGCATAAACACATGTCTGACTGAGTCATAAGACATACTCTGGAGACACCCAGAAATAGGGAGTAGGAGGGGTTGGAGATCTGTGAGCAGGATTTTGCAGAAAGCGAGAATCTAAACAATGTCGTTAATAAGGCCATGGATCCATGCACAGGCTGAGGAGGCTCAGGGAAGTTTGTTATGTTGCTGGTGGGCCCAAAGCTACAGGAATAATATCTTCCCTCTCTTTGGACTTCATGCCACACTATCAGAGGACTCCCAGGCAGTGGCAGTGCTGCTTATATCCAGAATAGTGAAATCATACTCTTGATTTTTAACTTAAAACTTTTTCTGAGGCACAGGTCAAATCTAGAAATGGTGGGGCAGGTTGAGAGATAAATCTGAGCAACATATCTAATTCAGAATAACAACTGCTCTAGAACCTGTTAAGCGGAAGGGAACATTCTTTTGACCTCTCTCTAACTGGTGGGAAGAACTTGACCTCCCATTAGATGACTCCGATATGATTAGGGTAATAAATGAGGGCAGGAGCCAGTGTTTTTTGACTTCTGGTGTCCACAGGCTCACTGAGAAAAAGGGAAAAAGTTCATATTTGAGTGTTTACCATGTAATGCCAGACACTGTTAGGCTTTATGTTAATGTTCATAGGCCTCTCTGAATTAATAGGCATTATTTTCTTCATTTTATAGGTGACACAACAGTATCAGAAAGATTAAGTAACTTATTATCCAAAGTCAAGATCAAATAAGTCATGGGCCGTAGGATTAGATTTCAGATTTGTCTGACTTCAAAGTGGGCTTTTCTTTCT
Source organism: Glis glis (assembly GCA_004027185.1). NCBI lineage: Eukaryota > Metazoa > Chordata > Mammalia > Rodentia > Gliridae > Glis > Glis glis. Next base: position 38,235 of record PVJS01011866.1, read on the forward strand.
CGATAGGGGCTGTGGATTGTTAGGATTAGAGTGATTGGTCCTGTTGGCAAAGGGAAGCTGAAACACTAGTATAAATAGGGAAAAACTGAGGCTGTTGTACAGAGTAAGTAGGGTCTCAAGGGATGACCCTGAGGTAGGCAGAAAGCAGGTACCTAGGTAGCAGGTGCAGTAGAGAGGTTGGTTGGCTCTGATTAAAGCTTGTCTCCTGGGAACAATAGAGAGGTGGGGGACAGGGTTGGGCAAGTTAGGAAGAGGAAATGGTCCAAGAAACAAGCTTCCCAGCATTTCTCCTAGTTTTTCCTCAGCAGTCTCCTCTCAGCAGAAGCTCAGTTCTCTGGCTTTGTCATCAATTCTGGGCATAGACAAGGATCTGATTTAGGGAGGTGGGCTGGCATCCAAAGCAGCTTTGGCTCTGTCCTTCCCTCTATTATCTGATGAAAGGACATGTGACTGAATGGAAAGAACACCCAACTAGGAGTAAGGAAACTGTTCTGTGCAGCCTCCAACGAAGGGAAGAGCAGGGATAATTCAGAGATCTCTGGCAGGTATAGTGACATTTATTCATGAAGTATGGGTTGTTTTCTCAAGAAAGCCAGAGAAGCATCCTTAGGGAGAGAGTGGGAGTTAGGCCCAAAGAGCTGGCTTATTTGGAGGTTTCAGCAAGAGTCCTGAGCTGTTTCCTGATGCTTGGTTCCCAGGGCCCTGCAGCTGGCGGCTTTTGTTTTTCTGGCTTAGAGAAACAGGATAAGAAGGCAGAAAACTTTTCCTTTTGGTCTACCTTGGTGCCGGTCTTTGCAATAAACAAGGGGTTCAGCTTAACAAGTCGAAAGTCTTGAATATTTAACTCTTCTGGGCCCTCAGGCTCCTTCCGGAACCTTGTAGACTCTGCCTTCACTCTGGTCTTCGGTGCCTCATAGACAAAGAAAACCTTGTTCTTCAGCATGTTTTGGATCCAGGGATCAACTGAGGCCCAAAGGATTAATGTTTCTTGTAGCTGCATTGAAACAAAAGCCCTAGGACTTACCCACTTTGGGCTCAGGCTGGGACAGGAGAGGAGAGGAGAGGAGCCCAAGGGAAGAGAAGCTCTAACCACAGTGAGGACTTACTCTCCTTTCCTCATGACAAGGAGGATGTGTGAGATTTGAGAAGGGGTAGAGGAGATGACCAAGTGGCAGGAATGTCTTACACTCTTTTTCACAGCCTGGTTCTCTTCTGTGTCCAACATGTCCAGGAGCAAGTGGAATACTTGTGGGCCACGGATCCCCAGGACGCCCTGGTAGAGGCAGAGTGAAACTGCTTGAGTAGCCAGCCACAGCAAGATGCCCCCTCCTCATTCCCATTCTAGTCCCTTCGTGATGACCCTGTGGCCTATGGATTGGAGGAGATACGGTTCCCAGCTGAGATATCCCTTTCCTTGCCGTTTGGGGCCACACATGGGGTTCTAGTTCCCATTATTTACCAGAAAGAGTCAAGACAATTTTTGTAATATTCAGTAACGCCCTTCACACCCGTCTCCTGTCTCCCCACCACCCGAAGAAAAGGTTACCTTAAACTTGAGAAGGCTAGAATTATAAAATAAACAACCTCCCCAAACTGTAAAGCCTCTTCTTGCCTTCAGTGACTGCTCAATCACCTATACCCCCTGCCATTGACATCCCAGGAATTGGGTCAGAGAAACAGCCCATCTTACTAAAGAGGTGATCGCTTCCTGACGTGCAGAGGCATTTGGGTCCATCAGTTGCCTGTGTACAAGGGGATGAATATGTTGTCCAGTTAAGAGGTAGGGAGAGTAGGAGGGAGGCTGGTTGCTTCTTAGGCCCAGAGAGAGCTGGACATAATGCTGATGCTAATTTCATTTCCCTCTTGTTTCTTAGGTTGGGAAAGGGACTGGGAAGAGCAAAGCATACTTTGCCACAAGTTTATCATTTAGTAAATGATCATCAGGACTCACATCCTTCCATTTTTTTTTTTTTTTTTTGGTACTACAGATCTAATCCAGGGGCATTCTACCCCCAAACTATACCCCCAGCCCTTTTTATTTTTTATTTTGAAATAGATTCTTCATAAGTTGCTGAGGCTTTCCTCGAACCTGAGATCCTCCTGTCTCAGCCTCCCAAGTACTGGGATTACAGGCGTGTGCCACCACACCTGGCTCAAAATTCTATCTTAAAGGTTGCTTTCAAGTTGTATTAATTTTAACTTTATTGCAACCCTGAGTGGCATTACTAGCCTCTTTTTATAGTTGAACAAAAACCTAGGGGTCAAAGAGTAACGGCCAGCTGCACAAGCAAGGTTCTCAGCCGTCCCCTCTGCTCCCTTCCCACAGCCTGGGATTTGGTCCTGGCAGTCCCCAGCCCAGGCCACTCACGCTTCCACTGAGTTCATCATCACAGGCATCATCTTGAGCTTTTTCACAGTTTCAGCCACAGCCTGCCTTATAGCCTGCAGAGGGATCAGAGTGGGACAACAGAGAGGGAACGCAGGGGTGTACACTTAAGTGCTGCACCACCTTTTATTGAATACTTGCTTTTTGCTACATAGGGTCCCTGCCTTGTAGCAGGGTGGTGGAGGAAGCACAAATAAGTAGGCAATTGCAGTACTGTGTAGGGTGCACATAGGAGGATTTCCTGATTGCATCTTGGATACTGGGAAGATTCCTGGAGGAGGGGGCGATGCCTCGGCTTGGGAGCCAAAGGTGAGTAGGAGTTAACCAGACAGAGGGTTGGGGGAACGGATTTGCTGGGCAGAAGGGAGAGCATGTGCAGAAGCCTGGAGGCAAAGAGAAAGCACAGAGAAGATGGTTCAGTTTAGCAAGGTGACCAAACTGGGACTTCAGAGCACTGAGTGATTATACTGGAACTACAGGTGTGGCTCTGAGGGCAGAGCAGTGAGAGGGAGCTGTAAAGGTAGGCAGGGCTCAAGTTGTGAAGCACATCAAGCCATCACACGGGCACCCGGAGCCACTGAAAAGCTTGATGCAGAGGTGAGACCATCTGATTTGCATTTTAGAAAAATGTCTACAAGTGCCGTGGCTGGTTCTGTAACAAGTGATAAAGGGAACATCGAGGAAGGCAAGGCTGAATCTGGTGATTTGGGAAAGCTTCCCATCAGAGATATCGTTTGGACTGGTCTCGAAGGAGCAATAGCATTTTGTATGGCAGAAAGAAAGGGAGTTGATAGTATGAGGCAGTTTTCACTTTGCAGAAGAGGGAGGGATGACTCGGGGCCTTTTGAACTGAGAGAACTGCCTGAGTGAAGGCAAGGTGGCCTGAAAACATGGGCTGCAGTAGAGGATCAGGGAGAGCGCTAAGGTGGGAGTGATACTAGGTGAGTGGTATGGGCACCAAGATCACCAGAGAAGGGAGAGGAGACAGTTTTGGGCTTCCTGGGCTTGGGAGCTGTGGTCTCACAAAGAAGGGCTCATTATGTGTCTTCCTCTTGAGCAGGTCAAATGTGAGTTCTTCTAGTCCTTGTGCCTGGATCTGTTCCAGCCCAATGGTTCTGAGCATCTGGATGGCTTCAAAGCGGTCCTGAGGGTAGGGGTGGGGGAGGTGTGAAAGATAGGCTCCCTTTTTCATCCCCAGCCCTGTCCTAGTGCCGAGGAAGAAGGTACAAGGCAGCCCAGGGCTTACCTCAGGGACATTAGCAGAACATAGCTGGTCCAGAATGGCCCTGATGACTGCAGCAGAGCGCATACTCATCGTCTTGACCAGCATCCTAAGTGCCTATGAAAGGTGAGGTGGGGCAACGGCACAGGTGTATACCTAGAGGTATCTGGATGGTCAGGCCGACTTGAGGGCTGGGCCTAGAACTCGTGGGGAGCAGGTGGGGGTCTTTTCTTCTGCCTCTTCGCTTCTTAAGTGAAAACACATTCATATATAAACATATGTGCCATACATACACATAAACTCTCATATATATCAAATATAAACAGACGTGTACAATTGCATGTCTGCATAATCCCATACTCGTGCATATGCCTATTCATAAACACACAGAGGGCCCTTCTATACTCCCAGCTGAAGCTTACTTTCTTTGGGATGAGGATGACAGGATCCATACCCCACCCAAGTGAGCATTGGCCTGTGTTTCCACAGTGCTCCCAGAGTCCAGCCTCCTGCCCCTCACACCTTCATCTGCTGGGTCTTGGACCCTTGGCCCAGGCACTGCACCAAGAACCCTTGGGCCATTTTGCTGCAGGGCCTCAGGAAACCCAAGCACAGGGCTGCCTCCAGGGCTGTTTCATACAATGACTTCTTTATCAGCTTCTGCAGCACAAGAACCAGCTTCTCTTCATCCCCAACTGGAATCCTCTGAGAGAGAGACAGTAGGTGAGATGGACAGTCTTCAACTGTCCTTCCTGCTTTGTAAGAGGGCAGTTTATCATTGCTTCCAGACCATTCTCCTTTCTCTATACAATGAATCTTATGCCATTATGTTACTTCACCCACTTCCCCTTATTTTTGCTTCTACCTTCTCACTCTTAGGTCATATCTCTTCATTTCTCTATGATTTCATCTTGTGAATGGATCACTTTCTTTAACACATCTGCTATCTTAATACCTGGCATTACAAAAAATACATGTAAACTGGACGTGGTGACTCATGCTTGTAATCCCAGTACTCAGGAGGCTGAGACAGGAGGATTGAAGGTTTGCGGCCAGCCTCAGCAACTTAAGACCCTATTTCAAAATAGAAAATAGGGCTGGGATGTAGCTGAGAGGTAGAATGCCCCTGGGTTCAATCCCCAGTACAAAAAAATAAAAAATAAAAAAACGAAACATACATGTAATTGAACCAACACCTCTCCTCCAATAACCTCCTCCCCTCTACCTCAGCCAGTAATCCCATAGAGACCTGATCATTACCTACCACTGCAACTTCTTCATAATCTCTGTTTCCTGGGTCCTACTCTCTGACCATCACCTCCTGTTTTTCCAGCTCACCTCCTGATGCCAACAATTGTTTGATTCCACAGTGGAGTAGCAATCTGTGGAGCCTGCTAGCTTTTCGCTGCTCCTCACCTTCCCTCTACCCAGCTTAAATGCCATGGTCCAAGCCCGGCGTGGTGGCGCATATTTGTAATCCCAGTACTTAGGAGGCTGAGACTGGAGGATCCGGGTTTGCAGCCAGCCTCAGCTACATAGTGAGGCCTTCCGCAATTTAGTGAGACCCTGTTTCAAAATAAAGAATAAAAAAACAGGGCTGGGGGTGTAGCCCAGAGGTAGAATGCCCCTGGGTTCAATCCCCAGTACCGCAAAAAAAAAAAAAACCCCAAAAAACAAACCATGGTCCTGCTGTAGCCATTCCCCTGACTCACGCTGAACTTCTTTACCCCCTCTTGCTTCACTGTAGTCCCTTGACGGAACCACAATCCTAGTTAAATCCAACTCTTCACTTACTTTGTGCTTATACTTTCTGGAGAAAAAGTCATAATGACTGATTTTGTTAGATACATGAGCACAAACCTTATATAGATCCTTAATGCTGCTGGATAATCATGCTGTTTTTCCCTGGGCAATTCTTGTTCCCTCTCTCTTAATTCACACCCTTTTCTCCTGAGCCTCTAACACTTCTTCCTCTATTCTCACTCTTACTTGATGATGTTGCTTCCTACTTTACTGAGAAAATAAAAGCATCTGTAAAAGAATTTTATAGACACTTACCACCACTTCTAACTTCCTCTTCCTTTCTGCTTGTTACTATGGAATGTAGCCAGCTGTCTAAAACCAGTCTCTCTGCTTGTAGAGAGATTTCATCTCCTCACCTACTCAAGGACATCGCTTCACACTCATAAATCATTTTTCTAACTATTGGATCATTATTCCTCAGCATGGAATCATGTTGTATTTCTTTGCCCAATCTCTCTTAAATCCACTCCATTCAAGCCTTTATCCCCATTACCCCCACGAAAATGGCTCTGGTAAGATAATCAATGCTTCTCACATTGTTAAATCCACATATCAATTGTCAGTGTTTACATTACTAGATATGTTCTTGCTTGACACATTTTTTTTCACTTGATTTTCATAATTCCACACTTTGGGTTGTCTTCTAACCTCATTGGCTACCTCTTAGTATTTATTGGTTCCTCCTCTTCTCCCTGAGCTCTTAACATTGGAATGCCCCCAAACTGGATTCTTGGTCTTAGTGAACTCATCTAATTCAGCAAAGGTAAGTGCTATCTATATGCCAACAACTCCCAAATTTCTTTCTCTAGTTCAGACTTTCCCCAAACTCCAAGCTGTATATCCAACCATTTACTTGCCATCTTCCTTGGAGTTCCAAAGGACATCTCAAACATAACCTGTCTGAAACTCGACTTCCACTGTTACATCCAAACCTGTTCCCCTGCAGTTTCTCACCCTTAATTGATGGCAACTCTGTCCTAGTTGCTAGGCCAAAAACCTTGGTTTCATTCTTATTTCCTCACTTGTCTTCTATAGCTTACATTCAGCCCATCAGAGTTACTTTTAAAACATCCAGAACTTAATCACTTCATACTAACTTCACTGCGACTACCATGGGACTCCAAGCCACCACTACATCTTACCAGGATTGTTCCAGTAGCCCCTCATGGGTCTCCCTGCTTCCAGGCTTGGTCCCCCACCCCCAGTCTGTTGGTAACACAGCAGTCAGAATGAACCTTTTGAATTTAAGTCTGATTATGTTATT